>JAUNZO010005042.1:0-85144 GCA_031894775.1 Chloris gayana | reverse complement strand
ACGCAAAAAGAAAGGTAAAATTTGCTGCTGGACACTCTTCAAACGTGATATTTGCTAGAAGACACTGAACTGAAATTCATTTGCTCCTAGACACTACAAATGAACTAGATGAAGTGTCCTGCAGCAAATAAATTCTAGATTAGTGTCCTGTGACAAATGACACGCTTGTAGAGTGTCCTGCAGCAAATTCTCCCTTTGAAAAGACGAAGCCGTGATATACATGCATCTGTGAGCGTTGAGCGCCTACGGATGAGAAACAGTGATGGACCTTGGACCACGCGTATGATAAGGTTAGGTGCACAGATGGACGGGAGATGTATCATAGAGTAGCTAGAAAGAGCCCAACTGTATAATGTTATGTTGCAAATACAAAATGTTAAAAAAAAGAAAGTTAGAACATGTCTTAACACGAATTTTACTAGTTAAAATCAAAATATATTTATTCTTAGAGCCATAAAGTAGCTTGGAACCATCCATTTTTCATGAAAAGGAGCATCACGATCCAAGCACAGTAGAAAATACCTGGCCAAAGGGCCACTCCCCTTGTACATGGATGGCTTTTGGAACCTGGCACTAGAGTGCTTCATGAGTCATGACCATTTTTTACAAACTGACGAGGTCGGGTTACTGCGTATTCTTATTCAAACGGTTCCTCTGTCGGACTATCCGCACTCGTTATACTCTATTCTCATCCTCTAAAAGGTATATTCCGTCTCAGTCAGCAATATTCTCTCCTCTACATCCAGGTTCACTGCACCTGTTCATACTCTATATCCATCCTCTATATCAACTACCCAATATTTTATTCAACCATCTCCAACTATCATATCCTTTCATCTCCTTTCATCTTTCTTTTATTTCTATTCTTATTTTTAATAATAGTTTAGCAATCAATTTCTCAATTAAATAATATATTTTTTCTCCCTTTCTTTTTTTTCTCTTTTTCTTTTTCTTATTTCTCCCTTTTCTCTCATTTCTCCCCTTTTCCTCTCCCTTTTCTCTCCCTCTCCCTCTCCCCATCCTCCAAGCGCAAACCCAGCCCCACCCCGCCGCCGGGCTCTCCCCCTCCCACCTCCGCGCGGCGCCGCCAGCCCACCTCCCTCCTCCGCGCCGACGCCGCCAGCCCACCTCCCTCCTCCGCGCCGCCGCCGCCGCCCGCCTCCCTCGCGCCGCCACCGCCGGGCCGCCTCCCCGCCCCGCGGCGAATCCGATGGCCCGGGCGAGGATCCGCCGGCCGGCCTTCGTCGGACGACTCCCCGCCTCCCTCGCAGCCTCCACCGGGCCCACATGCTTTCGCCACCGCCACCTCTCCGCTTGTCCCTCCCTCCCTTCTCTTCCGGACGGCGCGACGCCGGATGCGGATGGCGCGGAGCTCGACCGTGGATCCGCGCGAAGGAGGCCGGCGTGCGAGCCGGCGCCCATGGCGGTCTCTCCTCTCTCTCTCGCCCGGCGGAGCTTCCCGCCGCCGGATCCGGGAGCCAACTCCCGCGCGCCGCCTCGGCCGCCCTCGAGTGCGCCATGGAGATCCCGGCGGTGGAGGCCCAAGCTCACGCCATGGAGATCCCGGTGGAGCTCCGGCCCTCTCCTCTCTCCGGATCCGGCGGCGCGGTGGCCGGAGCTCCCCCTCCCCTCCCTCTCCTCTCTCGGCTCCCTCGACGGCTATCGCGGCGGCCGGCGACGGTTCCGGATCTCGGCGGGAGGACCCGGCCAGCAGCGGGCCCCACGCCACGTCGTTCTTTGCGGACGGCCGTACGTCTCTCGGGAGTGGCGGATGCGGGCTCGTCCGGAAGGACGGCGTCCCGCTCCCGATAAGCCGGTGCAGACCTTTTCCGCTATCGGAGTACTGGAGGATGGTTTCCAGTACCCGGTGCGGGTAGTCTCATGAGGACTTTTGGTTCTCTTTAGGAGAATAGTCCTAATCTTAGTACTACGTGCCGGCGTCGATCGGCTCGGTTAACCGTATGGAACGGGGTAAATACGCGCACATGCGTCTTGCTGTCTTCTGCGCGTATATACGGTGCTGTGATACTGAGCAAGAGCCGGTGCACGCATCACGGATGGACCGGATGACTGGATAGAGGAGGAGACACAGCGAGAGCAAGAGGAACCGAGGACGGGAGGACGCACGTTGATCTGTCGCGCGTCCACATGCGCGTGTAGATCCGATCACTGACAGCGCCGAACTCGGAGCGTCCATCACGCGTGTATGTGTACAATTGTACGTACATTCTCTGGCTGGCAGCCGGCACACAAGGAAGGGGCTGCGCTTCACAAGAGGAATGTTGCATTTGTGTGCTGTGTGGTCAAGTCATCAGTAGGTATATCTGTAGCAGTAGGTAATTAAATCCAAAAGAAAGCGAAAATGGAGCGATCGATCTCAGCTGCGTAAGAGCATGGCTAGTGATTTCGCCGGCAGTTGACGAAATGGGACAGCCATGTCACTTTTAGCCTTCCATAAAGTCCGTTCATATAGTGGACTAGGGTAGAGGCTGGCTACTAGAGTTAATGCTTGCATGTTCCAACAGCCAATGGAAAAAAAGGAAGCGTTGGGCTTGTGTGTATGCAGCGGGATGATGTCTCGGTTCTGCTGCTTCAAGCGAACGATTTGTGAGTCGCCCGTCTCGTTCTCTCTCTGGTCTTCTCTCTCTTCCACCTCAGATTTCAGTGACGTGGACAGGCATTTCACCAGCTGATTGTGTCTCATTATACTTGCCAGTCTCAGTGGGGTTTCATAGGCGATAAATAGAGTGCCACGTAGGCATTTTTGATGATGTGGCAGTGTATTAATGAGGAGAGAGATGAAATGAGTTTCATGAGGATGAAACTCTCTATACACGATTACCTAGACACCTCGTGTCTTGCATGTAACCTGAAAACAACAATAATGAAACTATGCATTGAGAGAGAGGTGTTTCATCCTAGTTTCAAACACTTTTAGATGACGTGTCACTCTAGATAACTCGTGTCCATAAAAATCCCATTGAGATTGGCCTAACAATGCAAGGTCATGGGACCTAAGCTACTATACTAGCTCACGTGGTCCTACGCCTAACATAATCTTAACACGCTCGCTACCTGCCACAGTACGTGTCATGTTGATGATTGGGTAATCGAACATTTCTAGATTAGGCTATTGCACGAGAGTGGATCAAGCCATCATGCGTTAGGGCATCGTGATAATTTTGCATAATAAGCCATTGCAAAAGCAACATGTCTATGATTCACTTAAAAAAAAAAACAGGAGGGATTTCTGGATCTAACAACAACTGATGAGCCCCGTTGAGAGTGGGAACAACAGAAAGGTCAGCCGAGAATCTTTCATGATGTAGATTGTTAGATGGTTTGTAACGCAGAGCTCTTATTATTAGTAGCTATTTTAGGAGAGACTACATTTTCGGAAAAAAATACGAGGGAATGAACGGAAAACAACCGTAAATGTTTGGACTTAGGATATCATTTTTTTGGTTTACTATTTTACGAGCTAAAGCATTTTCTAACTTTATCAATTACAATGGGAGGAGTAAAAATTTATATTAATTAAACAAGAAGATATGCAAAATCTCTACTACTTAAAAAATCTGTAATGAATTCTTTCTCTCACACCTTTTCGTCCAACCTGCGAATTATCTTGGTACCTGCGACCCATCGGACGCGCCTGCGACCCCGTATCCTTTCGACTGAAACGCGAACTCACCCTCCATCCCCAATCCTCACCACCTCGTCGCACGCTCCATCCACCTCAGCCGCAAGCGATCTCCGCCACCACCATCCACCTCCGCCGCATCCCCGATCTCCGCCTTCGTCGACCTCCGCCACAGCTACACCGGACCTCCGCCGCCATCCTCCCGAACCTCCGATGTCGCTCCTGCACCTGTCTCCTTCGTAGATCCTAACCGCCGTCGCGACCGCTGCCGGCCCCGCATCCGCCCAACTGCATCCCCCGACGGTGCATGGCCAAGTACTCCAGACGGCGCAAGGATCTCACCCCTGTCAACTGTGATGCACCATGGGCGCGATGACTACGATCTATATTGTTGGTGAATCGATGCAGATGGGAGAATAGGAAAGAAATATGTGACCTTTTGGTTTAGGTACGTGCTCCTTGCGTTTGATACTTGCTCCTTTCGGTCTCCATCTTATATTAGCTTTGATCATCTGCTTTTGGAGGAGGGGGTAGATGAGAGGAGGTCGTCGCCAGGAAGAAGAGGCAGCAGGGGGTCATGACGACATCACCTACAAGGAGAGGGTAATAGCTTGTCGGATTGTTGTCTTATCCGTCTCATTGTTGAATGGTATTGTTGATAAAGTATGAGTGTTTTTCCTTGCTGGTTGCATGTCATTCAATCTTCGAAACTGCTGAAACAAATCGTGTGTCAGTGACAACTATATGGAATACAAATATCTATCGCTACATCATAGGTTGTTAGGTGTTGCAAATTTACATGATTGCTTGAATTCAGTAGGTTGGACACGGCTAGGCACCAAATAGGATCTCTCCCGAGAGACCATCAAAATTACGGTTGGCACGGTCCTGTCACCAAATGGGAAAACTGTGATTGCTATCCATAAAGAATGAAATTCAGGTTGGTAACTAAACTCAAGCATAAGCACGTAATTATTCCTTAGGCTATTCATCTGCTCTGTACTATATCTGTTTGTCTTTGACACAATGGTAGGTACCCATCTTTTTTATCAGGTTATTCGAATCTTTCACCATTACACACTGCATTGGAGCTACCTAGAGCATCTTTTCAGCCTTCTTGCATTTCTGTGACCAGGGACATGTCATGAAAACCGGTGCAATTGGATGAGCAACCATTATTTTGGAGGCAATTATTATTCCTCCTTTTTATGATATTAGAGCCCAACTAACCTGTATAAAAAGGAAAGCAATTAGTCACTTCTTAGTTTTTTATTGTATGACTCTATCCAATATCAGGTCTTAGGAATAATACATCTTACTTTATCTGCTCTATTTCTGAACTTTTTACTCAAGGTTATGAGATTGATACAACTTAAAAGCTTTTAAAAAGGAAGGCAACTATGATGCCACTAAGAGTCAAGTGGTTAGATCCTACTCAGAAGTCAGTTTATCATTACACCTTAGGCACCACACTAGCCATCTCTTTTTTACTTTCAACGCAAGATGTGTAACTTACATTCCTTTGTTTTTGTGTTTGCGTGTTTGTGTTGTGTCATTGTGTGCAATTTTTCATGCAAAACTTTAACTTAACTGTTGCTTTTCCCAAGCTTAATGTTTTGATAGCAAAAATAATTCCTCACTGCTGCTTCTTTCCATTTAGTGCCCTCACTGTCTAGAATATTCAGACCATGTTTTCATTCAGTGAGAAAAGCAGAGCTTGCTGGATGTCTGTTGAATGGTATTATTCTGAGAGTCAAATAGTGAGACGATGACAGGTATTCCTTCAAAAAGGCAGTTTATCTTACACTCTAGGCATCACACAAAAGTCAATTTATCTTCTTTTAATCTTTATGAGTTGTTTAACTATCATTCCTTTGTTTTTGGGTTTTTGCCTCTGCATTTTCTTTATAGATCTTTAATGTCTCTTTTCTCAGGCTTCAAGTTTTAATAGCAAAAAGAATTCCCCATTGCTTCTTCTTGCTTT
The DNA here is from genome assembly GCA_031894775.1 of Chloris gayana. Taxonomy (NCBI): domain Eukaryota; kingdom Viridiplantae; phylum Streptophyta; class Magnoliopsida; order Poales; family Poaceae; genus Chloris; species Chloris gayana. The sequence continues at coordinate 79,517 of JAUNZO010005042.1, read as the reverse complement.
TAGTGGCCTGCTATCTTAGAAAATTTAGTTCAACACTTCATTCAGAGGCCAGTGAACTTATACTTATCAAGAGTGCTATCTTCTAATTTGTATGAAAATATTTAATATTTTATGGCATATAGTGGCATCAATATCAAAATATTCAGGTTATGGCAAATGGAGTAGCTATAATATTTGGTGGCACTGATACGAAAAATAGATCATTAAGCTCTGCATTTGGCTTCTTGCCATTTGATATTGAAACTTCAGAATCTCTCTCCAACAACCTTCTCAAAATAGGCTGAATAATACTGCTATATGATCATTGTCATTTGGCTTAAATAATGTTCGCTAGGAGTATCATGTGTACTATCTATTTTTTTACATATGTTGATAAAATCATAGTAGAAACTTTTAGTTTGTGATCCAAATATGAGGGTTCAGTTCATTTCTTCTGAACATGTAAAGTGGCTATTGATATGTTTGGCATGCGAATTTATATTTCTGAAGTCCAGGAGAAATTTCTTCATGTTTTATTTGTTTAGACAACAATATGTTAGAATTCTTTTCTCCAAGTCCAGGTTAATTATGTGAAGTGATTACTGGCTTTGGACTTTTTGTCGTAAGAAAAAAGACAGGGCATATTCTATTTTGTTTCTTACACATGATAACATGCATTACAGGTTAGTGCAGGTTATGAAAAGGAAACAAAAGATGTTGTTAAAGAAGATCACAGCTACACCTACACAAGTGACAACTGCTCTTTGACTATCCACAGAGATAAGTATCTGGTGGGACTGTGGTAATGAGGGAGGTGTATATTTGTACAGTGAAGAATGGGTCAGGGAAGGCAAGTGACAGAAGTGGATGACCCAGGTTTCAACCAATACATGAAGTTGATCAAAAGTCTAACAAGATTGTTGTGATTTGATCGGAGTTCAATTCCTTAACTCTAAAGTTATACATGTGTTTGTAACTCTAGATTTTTTTCCTCGTTATTCTCATTTAAGAATTGTAGAGTTGAATGTTGCAATAGTTTTGGTTTGCAGGAACGTTTAATTAAAAGAGGCCCCCTATACTTCATGAGCTTTCTTGTGATGTTTTATCAATTGATGTGAATAAAGATAGTTTTATGTGACAATTGGAAGTATTTTTCGTTGATATGCTTTGTCATGGTTTTATGAGAAATTCATCATTTCTTTTTTTTGTTGACCAATCAGTTGTTTCAAGATGGATTCACTATTCCACAGCAATGCACAAGCATGATACAAAGTACAACCTTTCTTTTAATATTTTACCTCCCGTTGCAACGTACGGGCATATAACTAGTCTGTTAAAAAAATGATAAAACCCGAAAGAACCGAAAAGGTTGTGGGCATTGGGCCCGTTGTAAACACTTTAGCAAAGCACATGGGCTGGCAGGCCGAGCAAATAATCCGCGGCCTGTATAAAAAAAACTTGTTGTAGCAAATAACTGAACCATCAGCCGGCGGCGGCGGCCCGTTAACATGCCCAACGTATATTGCAACCACGTGCTACCTTTGACAAATGACAATACTTGCACTGTCACTTTCGACAGACCAACACTATATAGGCCCTGTTCGTTTCCAGCTATATAATTTTTAGAGGGTCAAATCAAAGAGAATTTTATCATTTTAGAGTATTAAATAAAGTCTAATCTCAAAACTAATTGCAGACTCCCTATCTAATTCACGAGACGAATCCAACGAGAGTAATTATGGTGTTATTAGAAGATGTTTATCTGTAGCATCATCTGTATCTAAACATAGATTAATTAGGATCATTAGATTCGTCTCGCAAATTAGAGGGGGTCGTGACATAGGTTTTGTTATTAAATTAATAAAAATACTACTAAATAGTAAGATTTTCTTTGATGTGACAAGTATATAAATTTTAGAGGGTGGAAACGAACGGGGCCATACTTTCAGTTTCACAGTCGTTTTCGAGAGACCCAATGCCCAGGACAGGCATGTATGAACATAACCGTGAGAAGTAGAGAGACCAAGTACTTTGCCAGTACACGCGGTCGCGTTTGACTTCGTTGACACCACGGCACGTTGACATCCAACCGTTTCAACGTCGACGTGTGCGCCCGGCCTCACGCACTGCGGTTGCGGAACTCTGAGAACTTATCAATACACATGAGAAACTATTGATATATATTTGACACCCGACGTGCATGCATGCTGGGCTGATCAGAGACTTGATTATGTATACCACGTCAATCAACGGTGGCAACCATGGGTCTGTTTGGATCCATCTCCTAAACATTAGTTGACTAAAGTTTAAGCTACTTTTTCTACAAACATGATCTCCTAAACTTTAGCCAAGTCACCTTCTAAACTTTAGACCACTAGTCATCTCAACCTTGCTAAACTCTTCTAAACTTTGGATAAAGGCAAATAAAGTCAAAAGTACCCCTCATCACATGTTAGGAATAGAAAAAGTAAAGGTGGAGAAACATTTATTGAGGGTTAGACATGTCCACTTTTTGTTTAGTCATGAACATTAGTCATGAATCCAAACATGCATCTCCTAAACTTTAGTTGGCTAAACTTTAGGTGACTAAACTTTAGTTGGCTAAATTTTAGCCAACTAGAGGATCCAAACACCCTAGTCTGGTTGGAAAAAATTTCTATTATTTAGAAGTATTAAATTAAATAAAGTTTAATTATAAAATAAATTACAGGCCCCTAAACTAATTTATGAGACAAATCTAATAAGGTTAATTAAGTCGTGATTAGAAGACGGTTCATCTGTAGCATCACTTTAGCAAAATATAGATTAATTAAGCTCATTAGATTCATCTCGAAAATTAACACCAATCTGTCAAAAGAGTTTTTCATTAAATTGATCGAAATATTCGTAAATAATAAGATTCTCTTTGATGTGACGATGCTTAAATTTTAGAAGACGAGGAAACGAATAGAGTCTGAGTTTGGTAACCTAGGTTGATCTACGTATAGTCGTCGTGCCAGGAGAGGGGTAACTCAGGAAAGAAAAAAAGGTGAAACGGAGGTTGCGTTTGCTACGTGGCCTGTTCTGATAGACGCTGCCACAAAGGTTTTATGGCACCGGTGCCATAGAAATTTTTTCCAGTCTGGTTGGTTGATCGGCAGCACGACCCATTGATGGCCGTACCATGCCTGACCCTGCGGCCACGGACATCGAACGTTGACCTGTTGCAGAGTCAGCGCATGAGAACGTGATCACCGGTAGTCAGCGTCTGACGGTTAATGAATCCTGGTAATCCGAATAATTATTCAACGCTATAAGCAACGCGTGGTCTGCACACAAGGTGCGCGCGCGCGCAGTCCACCCCCATGTGAGTTGTTCCGCTCCTCCTCCTTCGCCGTCGGGCCGCGTGACTTTTGTTCCGTTTCGCTCTCCATGCCCGGGCCCCTTCCCGCCGTCCCGTTCAGCAGCTACAGCCACACGAACCGAAACGTGCAAGTCGCGTGCGCAGCACTCTCCAGTCTCAGGTAAAAGTGGCTCCTTTATCTTTTTGCTCGGCCAAGAACCAGAAAGAACATTTCAACCCGGCCGGGGAGCGGGGACTGACCACCATTTGGACTCGATCGGAAGCTTTGACCGTGACGACCGCCAAGAGAGCGCAAGACCCATATGTGCAAATTAAACAAACTTTTTACGCTTTGATTCCATTTTTTTATCCGATGTTCATATGCGAGGTCAACCCCTCGCCCGCGCTGACCTCCCCTTTTCCCAGACGTATAAAAACGCGCGCGCTGTTTATGTCGTGCCCTGTGCGCGCGCCAGCTGAGGCAAGCTTTCCAAAAGCCAGGCGATCGAGAGAGCTTGAAGCCTCTGAACTGAAAGCGAGCCCGGCGAGGGCAGCACGACGAACGACGATGAGCGGAGGAGTGGAGCAGCGGCGGTGCATGTACCGGGGCGTGCGGCGGCGGCGGTGGGGGAAGTGGGTCTCCGAGATCCGTGTGCCCGGCACGCGGGAGCGGCTCTGGCTCGGCTCCTACGCCGCGCCCGAGGCCGCCGCCGTCGCGCACGACGCCGCCGCGAGCCTCCTCCGCGGCGCCGCCGGCCACCTCAACTTCCCGGAACGCGCCGCCTGCTACGTCACGCACCAGCACCACCACCACCCGGAGCGTCCGCCCCTGTCGCCGCGGTCCGTGCAGCGCGTGGCGTCCGACGTCGGCATGGCCGCCGACGCGCAGCTCCTCGAGGCGCGCGAACGCGCCTGCTCGCCGCCGGCGGCGACCGCGCATCGACAGGAAGTCCTTCGCGTCGGCGTCGCGCGAGGCGGCGCCGCGGCGAGAGGCCAGTGGCCGTACGCGCGGCCGACGTGTACTAGCGCCGCCGCCGCTACCACGACCTGGTGCCCGGTGCCGCGCGCGGAAGAGAGCGGGAGCTCCAGCGCCGGCACTAGCGACCACGAGCCTCGGCTTGTCTACGGTGACATTAGCGTAGACGACATAGAGATACTCATCATGTAACTTGAAAGTAGCTGCTGACTGCTGACACTGAATGAAACGAGCGTTTACTGAACCGAATTCAGCATGCCTCCCAAGTGCTACTGCTAATTCCGGAGTGTTTGGCTTTGAAAAAGGAAGATGTTTAAAACTGGAAAAGGTGAGCACACCAACACAAAAAAAAAAAAAAAACGGACCCACGGGTTATTCAGTGGTTGCAATGCGTTACTCGGACATCAGAACAAATCAGACGACCTTTATTTGTTGGTAACAAATACAGATATGCCAAGCAAACCATTGGTCTACGCCAGCTGAGTGGAGCAAACCGGGTTCCCGGTGTCAATGTCTAAGTACTTATGAGTCACAGCTCACATTAGAGGGACGACAGAGGAGCAAAGCGAGTTTCAGATCTTACCAATTCAAATCTAGCCTGATTGTGAACTTGCTCAGATGATAGATAAGCATTCTTTTGAATCTCCATGTTGACCACGAGTGCATTGGCTTTATGCCGACAAATTGTGTTATACACTTCCGGATGGAATCACGAAACTGTATGAAGTGACAATTAGACATCTCCCAGACACAACCGAAGTCTATCGAATAAGCCCTCCCATTCTTTGCACTGAGGCCAGAACCAGGGGCATGATGGCTATAGGTGTAGGAAATGATGTATGTTCTTCCCACAGAACAGAGACTGTATGGCAATGAGCAACGGTTCCATGACTTACCATATCGATCATGGCATCCATTTCATGGGGACAACTCACAAATCAGCAAAGAGCAGTGATAGCAAGACTGGCGACTGCAAGATAAAATATATATAACATAATATTGCCTAAAAAATTTCATGCTCAAGACCAACAGATGAGTAATGGTGTGGATGTCACTACAAAATTTTCAGTAAGACTCGATGGCACTAAATCAATTACCACCCAATCTAACACCAAATATGCCTCGACTAGGCTAATATAACAGAAGAGATCTGCAACCAAAAATCCTTTAATCAGATGAAGGGAACAATCTTTCTCTCTATTCAGGGTTGACCTTTTGCTTCTTTGAGTGCTCCTTGTTTTTCTTGGCCTCACGGCGCTCCCTCTTTAGTCCTTTTATGTCATTTGATAAGGTCAACTTGCCAACCTTTAAGTAAAATCGAGGAATTAAATTAGTGTGCCAGTAAACCATGTTAACATATATAAGCTCTCCAAACAACTTAGCTTACCTCCTGGTCTGGCATGTACACCTTCCCCAACCTGCCATGTATTGGATCCTTTGTGACATTTTTCATCTGCCAAAAGGTTCATAACAGTCATGAACAGTGACCCAGGAAAAAATTGTGAAAACAAAGAGAAGGAAGTTGTTCCGGGCTATTAGAACCAAAGGAAGCAATATATAAGGGAATAGTTTTCCAGACAGCAAAAGACGGCTAATCAGGCTAACCTTCTTAGCATGATCAGCAGTCTTCATAGCTTCTTTCTTCAAACTGTCAACTGGAAGCCTGTGTCTCCTAACTACCAGATCCATAGAAGGTCCAACTTCGACTAGCTCCATTCTAGGAATAGATGTGCCTGATCTTTTAAGACGCAAAGCACAATGCATCATGTAGACAATTGTAGGAGAGATAGCTGTGCAGACATAGATCCGGTCTACACCAGCAAGGTTTAGATTCTCTACAACCTGCATTAAACAGCATCAGCTAATTCAGAACATCAATAGATTATCCAAGTCCTGCAAACAAGCTTGTGTATTTACAAAATGGCATACCTCTCCTTTGAAAAGATCAAGCATCACTTCTTTCAAATGCTTCAGCTCTTCAGAACTCTCAAAGTGCTCCCCAATGAAGGCAAAGAAAGGCTTTGATCCAAGTTTTGGCGCCAGCTTCTTGTCATAAGCAAAAGACTCCATCGATTTGTAGTTCTCAACTCCTACTTCAACAAGGTCAAATATGTGGTGGTCATACGTCCTTCCCAAAATCAGATTGTTGGGTCTCTTCTTTGAATGAGAACCATACTGCAGCATAAACCAGCACAGTTAAAAAGAGTGAGTGAGATAATTTTTTTAGGTAAGTCCATCAAACTTCAGAGAGGGCTGGAGGATTCAAGCATTAGGAAAGAAATAGAATATGTTATGCCATTTTGCAGCTAAGTTCATCAAGAGTAAACCATCAAGTTTAAGTGTGGACAGAGGATTCAAGCATTATATAAAGCAGAAGTACAATATTCTACACTCTGTTTCAGAAAAGTTTATAAAGCAGCTGGTTCAATTCCTTCTACTCCACATCCACACCATGAACTATTACGGCATTAGCAAACACAATATCATAGTTTGTGATGGAAACAATGTCATCAAACTGAGCACCCAAATAATGAATTACAAGACAAGTATAAGAACGATTCCACTCACCACTATAAGACTGCAGTCTGTCTTAAGAGAGAAAAACTCCAAAGAAGTTTCTCCACCGCTCTCAAATGGCCTAATGTTGTCATTCTTCTTGGTGTATTTTACAGCGTTATCACGCTTCAGGTGGTAGATATCTGATAGCACAGAGTTCAACACAGCACTTGTCTTGGTGCCATGGAGGATAAGTGTCTTCTTTCCGGTCTCGACCTTGCAGAAGTACCAGAGCAGAAGTCAGAGGTGGGATTCAGTTACAAAGAAATATGTTCACTATTCGCTTTAAATCTTCTTACCATACAAGCTTCAAAACATACTGTAAATATATCAGCTAATATTAAGGATCTCATATGTTCTATAGCACCCAGCAGCAGCCAGCACAGTGTTGAGTATTTCCTTCTCAACATGGGTAAAGATGCCTAGGACAGGAACAGATACCCAGATGTTGCCTACTATGTATTTCCTATTTCCAAGATGGTTCCCACACACTAGCCTCGCAGATTTGATGAAAGAGGTGGCATGGTCAATGTAAAACGCAGACCAGGAGGTATGGCGATTCGCTGAAATACTGCAACTAGTAACGGGTAGCAAACAAAATAGTAGCAAGTACATTAATGTGCAAAGTTCACAACAAAAAATGATAACTTTGTAGTGTTGCCATAAATGGATACAATGGTCTTTGATTCGAGGCTTATATGGTTATAACATCATTATTAGTGGAACAAAATATGCTCTTGGAAACAGAATGAGCTATGTATTCAATTTTTCATACAAAAACGAAGAAACAGAGCAAGCATGGCAGTGGACTTGTATCCCCTTTTTCTCAACAAAGCTGCAGGAAAAACACACAGAGAGAGAAAGAGAGAAAATGAGCTTACGAGCTTCGGCGCGTGCTTGAGGAGCTCCCTCTTGGCGCGCTGGCTCCTAGGTACTCTGATCGCCGCCACCATCGTCGCGCTCCTCAAAGTCGCTGCGAGTTGCAAACATGGATCTTATTAACTACTCCGTACTAGAACAAACACCATCCCAGCGAGGCACCACGAGGCGATACGGGCCGAGCGCTCACCTTATTTGTGGCCGGCGCCCTTGTCGATGGTGTGGCACTACGCGGGGCCTCTGGGGTTCCCGGGGGTCGCCTACGAGAACGGCTGCCGCCGCCGCCGCCGTCGCCGAAGCTGATATCTGAGCCGCCGCCGGAGGACAGGAGAGCTGGAGGAGGCGGCGAACGGCAACTTTTCTGGGCCTTCTCTTCTCTCTGTTTTGCGACAGGTTCTAAACTTCTAGTGGGCTACATTGCTCTGAAAGACAACCGAAATTGAGTTGGGCCTCCTATACCCATCTTGTCACAAACTAAGCACATGGGCTGAAAAGGTGAGTTTTCTTTTCCAAAAATTTAGCACCAGTAAATACGAGTATGCCTTTTCTGTTGAAAGTTTGAAACTGTCAAGTTTTCAACCTTTACCTGATTCAGCTTATCTTTCCATCGAGTTAAAAAAAGCTTTTATTTCCATCAGCATGCTGCAGTTGACAATACTATAAGGTCGTATGTTGACTGGTTGACATTTGGTATAAGGGTATACTGTACAGTATATATCATGAATTGTCCCCTTTGACAGCCCAACTGTTTCAACGTCGACCTGTGCGCTCGTCGGCCAAGTTTTGACTTTTGAGGCACACCGCACGCTAGTGAATGAAAACACGTTGCCACCCTACGTGCATGCATAGGCAGATTACAGTTACACCACACGCCAACGTAACAATGGTAGCAGTGTCCACCTACGTAGCTGGCTAGTAGCGGTTAATCGACACAATTGACCATAACGTGCCGACCGACCTCCGACTGCGGACACCGAGAAATCTAACTTGGTACAAAGTCGATCGATCAGCGTAGCAGAACGTAACTGCAGTCTGCACGGGGAGGGTCAACGACGGGTTGTTATCAAATAAACCAGTACACCAAAAACTATGAATGGTGATGTTTTTTTTCACAACAAAATGAGCACAAATATGTTCTTTTTAGGGCAATGAGCACAAATATGTTGGGGTGCCCTCAACAACACGCTGCGGTTGACAATACTGTCTTAATAAGGTCGCGATTGAGTTGTTTGACCGCACAACACTTACTGAAATTCTAACTGTTTCAACACCGACATGTACGCTCCTCAACCTCTCGAGCTTTGGGAAGACATAGGATCCATTTGGTTGCTAGCCATATTTTGTCACACCTAACTTTAATCAATGTGTGGTTGTCATAAAAAATTAGGCGAATACACTTATGGCAAGATTTGATATGGAATCGAGTCTATGACACGTGAGTAGGAGGCTAAGAAAGTATGGTAAGCTGCAATTGTGGTATTGAATCAAACAAGCATCTAAGAATTTGTGACATGTCTAAATTGTGGTGTGGTAAAATTTAACTATGAACCAAACAACCCCATAGACACACACTACCGAGTGAGTACACGACCTTTTGCACCCTACGTGCAGATGCATTGGCAGATTCCAGTTGAATCACGTCAAGGTAGCAGTTAGTATGAAGTGTCGACCTACAGGCAGCTGACTAGATGGCGGTTGATCGACACGATTGATCTGTACATACGGACCGAGACCTCCGGCTACGGACACCAAGAAATCTGACTTGTTAGGGCATGTACAACAATAATTAATGAACGGGCTCTTGAGCTGATGTGGCAGATGTATTTTTGCAATTAGCCCCTTTATCCCTTGAAGAGACGGCTGGATAGGCTCTTAACGAAGAGACGGTCTCTATCACGTGTTCGATGTAAGAGACAACTCGAGCACCGTTGTAAATGTGAAGAGACGACTTATGTCATGCAATAATTAATAATATGCATTTATTAAACGACATCATATAGAGTCTCTTCTTCGTATGACTAGAGTTGTTTCATGTCTCTTTGCTTAGATACATGTGCTCAAGAGACCACGAGTGGACTCTCCAAGTGTACATGCCCTTACAGTGGATCAGCGTACGAGAACGTACCTGCAGGGAGGGTCAGTGTTCAATATAATCAAAGTCTAAACACATATTACTTTTTATATTTGAAGAAATTTTTTGAATAAGACGAATGGTCAAACGTCACGAAAAAATCGATACCGACAACAATTTAATAAAGGAGGGAGTAACACACTGCAGTTCACTCAATTCGATCGATCTATCACACGTGAGCAACAGTTTTCTTCTTCCCTTTCGGTGCGATCCGGGACCAGCCGGGCTCGGAGACCAGCTTGATCCCCTCCCGTCTCGGACACCACCACTACAGCTCGGGCGCGCGTATGCGTAAGCGCTTGCGCCAGCAGGCCCACCGTCACCGTCGGGCCTGGCGACTTTGGCGTCCTGCAGACGGGTAGCGACCTCCACTACTCTCCCAGGTGTAGCAGTGAGTGCTTTGCGCCTTTGCCTTTGCATAGCCAGGAGAATCAATCGAGCGGTGGCTGACCTCAATTTGGAGCTGGAGCGAAGCTTTGACCATGACCCGGCCCGCTCTTCCCGAGCAAGAAGAGCACAAAAACCATGTGGAGATTTAGGCAAGCTACTTTTTACTCTGATTCGAATATTTTATGGGGGCCAGAGATACCGAGGTCAACCCCTCAGCGGCGCTGACCTGCCTTCCCACACGTATAAATAGCTTGCCCGAGCGGTGTCGTACGTGTTGGCGCGCCAGCTGAGTGAGATTGGAAGACCGGTCCAAGCCAGGCCATCGAGATCACAACTCGAAGCCACAAATAAGCAAGCCCGGCGGCGACGATGAGCCGGGTGGCGCTGGGCGGCGGAGCAGAGACTCGGCGGCGGCGGTTCAGGGGCGTGCGGCGGCGGCGGTGGGGGAAGTGGGTTTCGGAGATCCGTGTGCCCGGCACGCGCGAGCGGCTCTGGCTCGGCTCCTACGCCGCGCCCGAGGCCGCCGCCGTCGCGCACGACGCCGCCGCGTGCCTCCTACGAGGTCCGGGCGGCGGCGGGCACCTCAACTTCCCCGAGCGCGCGGCATGCTACGCCGCGCATCACCACCGCGGGGGCGGCCAGCCGCCGATGTCGCCGCGGTCCGTGCAGCGCGTGGCCTCCGACGCCGGCATGGCCGCCGACGCGCAGCTCCTGGACGCGCGGGAGTGCGTCGCCCGCGGCATTGGCGTCATGGCCGCGCGTGGCGGCGGAGAAGGCGCGAGAGAGCAGCAGCGGCCGTGCGCGCCGCCGACGTGTAGCGACGGCGTTAGCGCCGCGGCTACGGGCTGGCGCGCGGACGGGAACGGGAGCAGGAGCTCCAGCGCCGGCACCACTAGTGACCAGCTGGTTTACGGTGACATTAGCGTAGACGATATGGAGATACTGATGTGATTTTGCTGGAAGCAATAAACAGGAATTACATTATTATACAGCACTGGATTAACGTAAGATGTTCAGGCGTCACGTAATTTGTGAAATGTTTTTTTTCGAACAAATAATTTGTGAAATGTTAATGATAAAGTTTTGGATAGCCGGCGTGTTAGCATCATTTTGACTGCTTGACCCGAAGATGATAAAAAGTTCCATTAGCTACAAACATGTGGTCTAAGCATGTGGAGGTGAAAGGGACAGATCACACGGAAAGCAGGCGGTGTGGGTTGAGTAATCAACGTTGTTTTTGTCTCAAGAAACTAGAGGCTGCAGCCACCGCCCGTGTCCGACCATGGATCCTTCCAGTCCAGTCGGCTGGCCACGCTTCCATGGGGCGCCGCCGGCTGTCCAGCTTGTCAGTTTGGTCACCGCCCGGCGGAGGACGAGCAAGTTCATGGACCGGACGCGAACGCACTTCATGCGGATGCATGCATATGCGTCTGGTCATTCTTGGGCTGGAACTACCGAGAAGTAGATAGTGGATTCTATGGTTTGTTTGGACCGTCAGTTGAAGGAACAAAGCTGGTGGATATTACTGATGTAATTTGGAACAAGTCATGATAATCAACGGAAATTTACTCGGGTTTTGAAGAAAGGGTAAATTGGATGAACATTGAAATATATCCACCTATTTATTCGGATAATTGGTGTCACCTATTTTTCTTTCGAAACATAGACATTCATATACATATACAAACATCCAACCGAAAGAGTGAGTTGAGGTGACCTTGATATTTAAAAGTCACCACAAATGCATGGATGTCAAAAGATAAATCATTCATTACTGAAAGAGTAATTAGTCGTAAATATCCATAAAACATGGAAAATCTAAGGTTCAAAACCATGTAGGGGGTAAGGCCAGTCTTAATTTAAAGTTTTATGTCACTGTTTCCAAGAGTGTCACATCAGATTTGAAAATTTAGTTTGATGTATGAAATGGTCTCTCTCAATGCATAGTTTCATCTCACGATTTTATAGGTAAGTTATAGCATTAATTTAATATCTATTTGTTGCATTGAGATTGGTTAAAACGTGTTGGGATGAAACTTTACGCTCTCAATGAGAATGCCAAATGCGTTACATCCCTATAAAACCCATTTGCTCAATTTTATATTAATTGCTATGCCATTTCACCTCTTTTACGTATGTGACACCTTATTTAATACTAATAAAACTCGTCTCGAGACTGGCCTAATACGAGTTTTTTCTCATCCCCCTACATTGAATTAACTGCTAAAAAGTTTTTACGTTTTGGATATCATTAGGCTTCCCATATTTCGACTACTACGTACTTGACCGGAAGAAGATCAGAGAATTCAGCTAACTAATACAAACACGTGGTCAATGGCGTGGTGGTGAGGTGACAGATACGGATCCAAGCAAAATCAGATGGCGTACGTAAACATCAGCGCGATGTTACTGTTCAGAGCACTACCTTTTCTCTGGTACTCTGCACCATCAAATATCTTGCACGCCTCCGTTGTACGCCGGCGCCGCCGCCGGCCGGTCAGCAGCAGCAGGGCAGTCTGGTCGTCGCACGGCCGAGAACGAGCAGGAGAAGGACGTAAACGCACTCAGAGATGCGCGCGCACGCATGCGCTCTACCTCATACTAGTACATTGGTGCGCGTGGGCCGTCACTTCAAGGCGGCGCGACGCCTTTTGAGTTGAATCCGGTCGCGCTTCTGCCGCCCGAAACGAAGATGCCGTTGCTTCGGTTTGACGGAGCGGAATGTTCTGGAACACATGGATTCCGGATTCGGACCGCGTCTCTGGGCAAGACCGGCAAAAGCCTTGACCGGTTTCAAAGCTCGGAATCATTAGGCTTGGCGCAACTCGCAAAAGCAGCTCTTGCCAAACCTTCACGCGCGGACTTTCGATACGAACCATCAGTTCCGACAGACTCAGACAGATTTTTTTTCTAGGACCGTAGCCCGTAGGACGGATTGATTAAACGTTGCATAATCTATCTACAATGATTTGGTAGACGCATACATAGGAGACAGTAGAAAAAGGGTGAACTGGGTATATGGCCCTAAATTCGAGCGTACAGAAAGCTGCACTTACAGAAAGTTGCACTTCGCAATTTTAGCCACCATTTCGGTTTTGATTTCATAAATGGAATCAGGTCAAAAAGTACCACTGTTCACAGTTGTCAACAGCCAACATCTATAGGCACCCACTATTATAGATCTTATTTCAGTAGGAACAGAGTAAGACAGTTGCTAAACATAAAGCTAGAGTGACATGTAAATTACACTATCTCAATTATGTACAGATTTGATCACAACCTTAGTTGTTGTGAATTATGCTCTGTTGCAAATGAGCAAGAATCTATGAATTGTCTTGCTTTGGTTTCTGGCTGAGCTCCGAGTACTGCCCTCCCATCAGCTGCAATACCTCAGTCCAGAGGCAAGAAGGATCGCCTGTCAAAGCATCACTGATGAGCTCTGTGCTGCAGGAAGCGACAGCCCAAAATCCCGATCTGATCTCTCCCAACAGCTGTTCGTAGTCCCAAGCTGCATGCCCAACATAAAACCTGAGGTCTTGGGTCCCGATAGCACCGCTCTTCATCAGAACAGCAGCCTTTTCCAGGTCAGTCCGGAAGCCGTAGCAGATACCTGGTACCACCTCCTCAAACCCCTTGAGACGTGATCTGTTTTGCTCATTAGTCTTAACCAAGAACATGCTCATGTCAACAGGGCCTCCGAAGAAGAGAGGAGAATCACCGAAAGGGGTTGCCTGGTCTTGGAAGGCAGGATTTACATGCTTGATCTTTGTGTATAGTGGACGATTCAGGATAACTCCAAACGGACCATCAAAGGTACCTCTTGATCCCAGACTGAGGAGGAAGATGATAGTTCTTTCAAATATACTATCATCATCAAGCGCCTCGGTAGCAACCAAGACACAACCTGCCTCTGGCATTGTAATAGCATGAGCCCACTTTTGCGGAAGATGGTGTTCTGGGTCTCCTGTTGATGTCTTTGATTCTGTGGGAGCATTAGGATCAACAAATAGTTCCTGATTCAAAGAAAAAAATTAGCAAGGAAAGAAATGAAAATATTGATACGAATTACCCTTCGGCATGGCATTGTGCATGACAGTTTTAACAACTCTGTTTCTTCTCAAGATGTTATTCTGATAATAATGGCTTGAAGGTCACCTAGAACTACAACAGTATATAAGAAATTAATAGAGATGCAAAACAGCACATGCGATGAAAATGTTGATCTAACAAGAAATTTTAGAAGAACAAAAGATCAACCGTGCGCTGCTTATTATTTTTCTTTGGCATCTGATTGCTTGGATTTTGTACCCTACCAATTGAACACCGATCAACATGAAGGACACCCAAGTAAATTTGAAGTCATATTATTAAGGCACACTCTATTATTAAAAGTTGTTCTCTTACATTTTCCCTTGACACCCAAGCATATGTCAATATGCTTTTCACAATTTTCTGAGCATATAGCTCCACGGACACATATCAAGGAGTGAAATCAAAAAATCCTGAATGACTCAAAAACATGTGCATTGGTTGGCAACCATTCAACCCTAAAGCGAAGCTATGAAGCATGAACACTGCTTTTACTCACCTGCTCCCTACGCACAAGGCTTGCTCTGACATTTCGCCAGTAATTGCTGTTAGAAATACTAATTGGCCCACTTGATTTAGCTTCGTCGTGCTGATTCAGACCATCAGAGCTATCACCCACTGGGGTATCAGCATCAGCATCAGCATCACCACTCCCTGTGTATGAACAAATCATCAATTTGGCACAAGTCAAAGAATCATTCTAGCCCATGCACCTAGAATTCTTCCATGAAAAATGGAAAGAGTGTAGCCCCATCAAGAAAGAAATGTAATTATCCCATCCATCACATTGATCAGGTTATGTATTTCCTCTAGATGTAAAATATCGCCGTAAAGAAGCTTCAAAGACATCAAACTTATTCCTGCGAATAACGAATCCTCGTAGGTGCTCTAAATGACACGATCGCACAATCATCTAATCCCATCAGAACAACTATTGAAAGTACCACGACGGAGACTTCAACAGATGCATGCTCCACCACTCAATCGCATCCACTGCTCCTGAATCGCATCCACCAAAAGGCTATATACAATCTATTGCACATCGAAATCGTCTAACTATTCCTCCCTTTCCGAGCCCAATCGCGGTGATTCGTGTGACAAGCAGCACCCATGGGAACGCGTCTTACCGGACGAAGACGCCTTGATTTCGGCTTCCTCGCCGTCGCCCCCGCCGACGGGCCCGTCCTTCCTCCTGCCCCCGGACGACGCGCGCACCGACACCAGCGGCGCCCGCGCGGGGCCGCGCCTCCAGAGCCTCCGCCCCGCCGCCGGCGACGCGAGGGAGGGCGGCACGGGGCGGGTGGGCGTGAGGCACGGCCCGCCGGCCTTGAGGTTGTTGAGGGCCCACATGTCGGTCTCCCCTCGTGTGCAGGTAGGGGCGCGACAGGAGTGGGAGACGGAGGGAGAACGGGAGAAGCGTCGTGGAACCGCACGAACGAACACGAAGGCTATCGAGTGGAGTGACGCATGGGTGTGTGTTGCGACAGGTGAAGGCGGAAAAGGCGAGCATAGTAGAAAGCGGCTTTCGTCGCCTTATCGGAAAAGATCATCTCCAGATGGGGACATCAGATGTCCTCGGCCAATTCAATGAATGACTGAATTTGTTTCAAGAAAAAAATTCACTGAATAGTAAACCGCTAATGAAGCGTGAGTAATCACGGAGATGATCAAACTTCAGCCAGATCAATAACAACAAAAATGGAAATAAAAAAAGTGGTCCCGGCGGGGCTCGAACCCGCGACCTTCGGCTCATAAGACCAACGCTCTAACCAACTGAGCTACGGGACCTGTTTGATACGGAAAATGTCAATAAGTTATTTATACAGTTGCGGATTGAATTGTTATGATCGAGTACCATTAATAGCTTGCCTTTCCTTAACTGTAATTTCACGTAACAGTAGAAAATTATATTGCCACCAGAATAACGCCATTCTCGTAAGTTCATGTTGTTGCGATAAAACTCCAAACTTAACCTCAAGAACATTGAAGTCCTAGTGTTGATCAGGAAGTTCTTGATCTATCAGAAGACATGGGAGGATAGGAGAATCATCAGAAGAAACACTAATCAGAGGTACTCCTTTATCATTAAACAGGCAAATACTGAAGACACAACCACACCAATATATTAATAACTGGCTGATCTCCCTGACCCGGTACAAGTAACTCTCAAACACTGACCAACAAACAAAAACAAACTGATACGATGTTACTCCCAACAGGACACTGGACACTCGCCCATATGATGACTCGGCTCAGCTGCCACCTACTGCTGCAAATCAACACACTAGTAGTACCACGTCACACTACTGCTGCAAAACCTCGCTACTCGCCTACGGCTGCCACGCGGCGAGCTGCTGGATGTTCATGGGGTAGGCGACGTCGTTGCCGCCGTTGTAGGCGGCCCTGCCGAGCAGCACGTTCACCCGCTCCGTCGGGTGGAAGGCGTCCCAGAAGATGTAGCCGTTCCGGTTGAGGCACGGGCGCAGGAACGGCAGGCAGGTGATCATGCCCCGGTTCCTCCCGATGCCGCAGCACCCGCGGTCCACCACGTTGAACCCTGCACCCATCGGTGAATTCATCAGTCCCGAAACCATGGTTAAAGGTCGAATTAAAGACGAGTCATCAGGACGGACGGGCTACGCACCGTAGGACAGCGGGTTGCGGAGGACCTCGGCGATCATGGCGTAGTTGTCGACGTAGATGAACTTGGCGCGCGGGCGGTTGGTGTTGAGGGTGTTCACCATGGCCTTGACCTTGTTGTTGAAGGGGATGATGAGGTCGTCCACGTCCGGCGAGCACAGGTTCCGCGGGCTCCGCGCGCGCATGTTGGGGATGCACGCCATCGACCCGACCCCGGCGATCACGAACTTCCGGGCGCCCAGATTGTACAGGCTCTGCGCAGGCCAAACAAGCAATAAAATTCATCGTCAGAAACAACAACAACAACTGCAGGATCAAGCAGCAGAGCAGAGGACTGACGTTGAGCTGCTTGGTGTACTGCTGCACCAGCAGCGTGGAGTACTGGTCGCCGTTGTACTCGTTGCGGGTGTTGTAGTTGGGCATGAGGTAGTTGTTGAGGTAGTCGTTGCTGCCCATGCCCACGTAGAAGATGCTCCGCGCCAGCGACGACGCCAGCTTCCCGGCGCCCAGCTTGGGCGTCAGCAGGTCCAGCGTCTTCTGGAAGTTCTTGATCTGCTGGTTGAACGGGATACGCCCCACGAAGTTCTGCCCCGTGTTGTCCAGGATCCCCGCCGCGGCGGAGGCGTAGTTCACGCCGTGCAGGGCCGCGTCCGCGCTCGCCGCCTCCGGGTTCGCCGGCAGCAGCGGCAGTCCCAGCTGTTGAGCTGGCGAACCAAGACAGAAATGTCCTTATTAGCACAACTTTAATCAGCACGTACGTATGTATTTCTTTGATAAAAACATGCATGCTTTAATTATCATGCCGGAGCTAATAAGCTGTTCTAAGCATTCCTCCGATCAAATCATCAGGTACGTACAGAACTACCGCTACGGATCACGGAGATTTGGCTTGCCGCTGGTAATCTTGGATTCTCGGCGTCGGTACACGAGATCGGCGGATCAGGACCGCATTCTGTAGCACGCATGCATTTACTCTGTTCCGGTCGCGTAGCCTAGAGTCACATGGAAACATTGATGCAGGCACGGCTGCGGTACACACGCATCGACCCAGCACGTCTCGTGTGTACCGCACGACGGGAGTCAATAGCGAGGGAGCAGCATCATTACTTCACCCGGGAAAAAGGTGACCCTTGGTGAATCTCTCTCTCTCTGTCTCTCTCATGTGCACAAACAGGGCGAGAGGTCGGCCGGGGCAATTTTACTGGGGCAAGGACTCTAGGCGCCTACTCCGCGTTTATTTCGCGGAGTTGATGTAAATTCAGATCAGTGTGGACCAGGCGCACTGCACTAGGCACTCCATGCTTAAATCAAGCTAAGAACGAACAACGGTGTCTATACTGTAGTAGGCTTTCAGTATGGAATTCTGTCGTGCATCAGTTGGATTTGCTTTTTCTAGTAATTCGGTGGCGATGCTAACATTTCAGGCAACGAACGTTTTTAGCATATCGGTTGTATAGTTGCTGGTAGTTGGAAATTTTCTGAATTAATGTACCTAGCAAGTTCCCTGAAAAGCATGTGGTTTCTCAAAGAATCTAAGCTGGAACCTCCCTGCATTTCAGGAAACTGATTCTTCAGACGGGTAGTACTTGCACTTTCGTTCTACACACCAATCCAGTGGAGCCTTGGAAGGGAGCTATAACTTCCCCATTATAGTCTGCAATGTTTTCTTACTGGAGCGGAACAGAGTAATTGGACTCCAAACACTGCTATTTTGTCCTCGGGGGAAATGTTTCAAGGGTGTACTAGAATCTAAACACGGTTACAAAAAAAATGTACACGTACTTTGCTACCAGTAGATCTTCGATTTATGGAAACAAACAAGGCCGCACTAGCTCAAGCATACACATCGTGCAAGTATATACTACTAATAACAATCAGTAAGATTGCAGGAAGTCTTTTCATTATTATGTTGAGTTCGCCCTTTCCCAGCCGGTTAATTTGTGGAGACATGCATTTGAATTACGAATCTTATCTTGGTTATTTACTTTTCTCTGTTCAACGCAGTAACAGTATTTCTTCAGAACTAATAACAGTAAAGATGAACAAACAGGGTCTCTATCCTCTAAATACTGCGTTCACCAGCTGACAACTAGCTCAGCCTGAGAAGAGCATGCATATGCAGGGATGCATCTGGGCAGCAGCAGGCGCGTACCTATCTCGTCGACCATGGTGAAGCCGTTGGAGAATCGGCCGGTCGGGCCGCCGGCGAAGTCGATGCCGTAGGGCGGGTAGTTGGCCTTGGCCAGCGACTGGAGGTCGTTGTTGTTGCCGTTGTCCGTGAGCGAGTCCCCGAACACGAACATCGCCGGCACGCCCGTCCCCACCGCCTGCCCCGCCCCCACGCCGCCGAACCCGGGGCCGAACGGGAACGTGCCGTTCCACGGCGGGAACGCCTGCGCCGCCGCGCCGCCGGTGAGGGCGGCCAGGAAGACCAGCAGCAGGGCCCCGGCCATTGGAGGTGTAGTGTAGCGAGCTGGTCGCGGAGCACTGGGCAGTGGTGGTCAGTGACTGCGAGTGCAGGCCAGTGGTGCGGCGTGGTGTGTGCGTATATAGAGGAAGGGGAAGAGGTAGAAGGGTTTTGGGGTTGGTTGGCGGGCGGATGGGGGAGGAGTAAATGCGGCGCGGGGCTCTCGCTGCCCTGTTGCTGGCGTAGCGGAGTAAATAGGGAGCTCAGAGCTCTGTTGGAATGTGTGCACGCGACTGCAGCGGTCATGGCGCGGCACAGTGAAGCGTAGAGTAACCGCATGTTGCGTTTTCCCAATCGTGGGCCGGACCGTACTCGGGCTGCCCAGGGAATGGCCCAGTTATGCCTCTGGCATTTTCACGCAAAGGAATCAAGCGAAAGAGATGCATATTTAAAAGTGAGCATGGCATTTTTATGGTAAAATTTTGAAGATGGTGGAAAGACATTTATTTTTTAGACGGAGAGAGCGCATGAACCAAACGGGATTTAATTTCGGAGTATGTCATTTTCACGATTAGGTGATTCGCACTAAACGGAATCAAAATTGCACAAAGTAACATGGATATTGAACAAAAAGAAGACTGCGCTATGTTCCTCTTCTTTTTTACTTTTGTGAAATGAAGCGACATTTTGTAGGCTCGAAAACTCAAGCAGGTACAACGGGCATCATCAGTATGAAACGACTACGATACCATTATTATGCTATCTATGGTAGGTTAGGGCATGTACAACTCACATCTTTATAAATGACACGGACACATAAACAGATCGGGTTATACAACCTAGAGACGGGATCATTGTCTTCATGCAATTAATACTGCACATATAATTAGAGATCATTTGTGCATACTATTGTGTGGCTTCCTTCATCTCAAAACGTAAGCATTGGAGGAGTTCAATTTTTCTCAGATTATAAGTATTTGGAGGAGCTCGTGAGGTCCACGATCATTGTTTTCTCCACTCAACCACGCAGACCACACAGGGCAGCCGTAAAAAATTTAAAAAGTGCAGCAGCAGAGAGAACCCAACCCCAAGCTTATCTTTCTGTTCGCTCCCGAGGAAAAAGCACCCAAGCGAACATGTGGAATGTAATATGGCGATGTTGTCTTGCGGTCCTGTCGCGTGCCGGCGAGTTCGCTCACCCCAGCATGAGCTGCTTGGTTGCTCAACTCGCTGCACGTCGCGCCGCTTGCGTCGGAGACCACGGCCGCGTCCGCTCGCCTCGCAATCTGCGAGCACGACGTCGAGAGGCGCGACTAAAGACAGCTGCCGGAGATTCTCGAGCAGCAGCACGGGCTGGTTGAGCTTAACCTCGTCCTGCTCCTCGGATCCGGACTCGTCCTCCACGCAAGGCTCCGGCGAATTTTTGCTCACAAGTAAGATTCGGGAGGTGAAATAGGGGGAGTAGCCGATGATTTGGAGGCACGAAGCAGGATTTAGCGCCACAAAGTCCCGCCCTCGCGTGCTTGCGTGCGCATCCGCGCGGGATCCGGTCGCGGGGTTGTTTGGGGAAGACGAGTCGTACATCGCTGCTGCGCTCGTTGCTTGCATCCGGGACAACGAGCCGGGCGCGTCGCCTCGCGAGGCGACGAGAGGTCGTCGCTCGGCTCGCGCGGAGGGCTTTTTGCAAAAGCGCTGGCTAGGAGACGGTGAGGCGACACCCGTTGTACATGCCCTTAGGTTGTCACTCACGCTGCTCCGTTTACGAATCTTCTCCGGAATCGGATCGGTGCACCGCGTCGCTAAGAGCATCTCCAAGCAATCCTCCTAAACAATCCTCCAATCCTAAATTTTAGGAGTTTGACCAAAAAACCAACTACAGCAGACCTCCTATATGGACTCCTAAACTAGCTACCCTCCTTGAAAGTCGCCTAGAGGGGGGTGAATAGGCGATAATCCTGAAAATCACTTAATTTAACAAATTAAATACGCGAGAAAGATTTGTCCGACTCAAATGTCCGACTATAGTAGGATAAGTCCGACTATGGACTAATATCCGACTAGAGTAGGACAAATCCGACTCCCTCGTGCGGAAAGGGGAACGGGAGTCAAGATGGACAAATCCGTGGAAATAAAGCAACAAGAAAGCAGCAAGCAACACTAGAAAGCTAGGGCTACAAGAAGACAAACAAGTAAGCCACCTATGCAAGTAAATCTAGGAATTTAAGCAAGAACACCCTAGAGCTATAGCACATCAATTTGCAAGAAATAAAGGGGAGACACAAAGACACACGATTTTTCACCGAAGTTCAGCTCCACCAAGAAGCCTACGTCTCCGTTGAGGAGTCCACCAAGGACCGGGTTGCTCTCAACCCTAAACCTCGTCAAACCGCCACAAAGGCCGGTTTAAATCCACTAAATCAAAGCTCCACGAAGGGAGGGGCAATACAAACGACCCGAGTCTCAACCACAAGCTTGGGAGCTCGCCGGGTAACACCTAACCGTCTAGGGGATGAATCCCCAAGAGTAACAAACACAACAAGTACCGGCGATGCAAAGAATCAAGTGCTCTTGAGTTGGAGATGAAGCTCAACGATCTTCTCCTCAATCTTCTCACAAATCCACCAAGGATTGGAGTGGGGAATCAAACTTGAAGAAGAGGAGAGCTTGAGTGAGTTGGGGAGTATTTTTGAGAATGTGAGGAGTGCCAACCGCCAAAAGTGGACGAGGTCCACTTTTATAGCCGGAGCACTCAAAAGAGCCGTTGGCTCGGATCCGACTCGGATATATCCGAGTGAGTAGGATAAATCCGACTGCTAGGGTTTCGAAAGAATGGATTTCGCTCCGGAGTCCGAGTCTTAAATCCGACATAACTCGGATATGTCCGAGTACCCCGTGGGGTCGGATATATCCGACCGAGTCGGATTGTCCGACTCCTAGGGTTTCAAGAAGTTGGGTTTCGCTCCGGAGTCCGACTCTCTGTCCGACTGAGTCGGATATGTCCGAGTATCTCGTGGAATTTCTTTGGCCGGCTCTCCGGAGTCCGAGTCCAATATCCGAGTGAGTCGGATATGTCCGACTCCAAATGATATTTTGTGTTTGAAATAAGTTTTGAGCACTTTCATTTTTCACACCTCACACTTGTGTGTCCCTCTTGATAGTACGGTGTTTCCTATACTCAAGACATAAATAAAAAGGCTTCATAGCTTGATCTTGAGCATGAGTGATCCATTTTTCAAATCTTGCACGTATGAGCGAATATGACCACTTCCTTTTTGTGTTTCTTTGCTCTCAATTGAATTTTAGTTATGCACTTGCGCACAAGCTCATTTGGAATATTAGTCCTTTTTAATTGTATTGACGTCAATCACTCAAAACCATAATTAGGGGTCTAGATGCACTTTCAATCTCCCCTTTTTGGTGATTGATGACAATACAACTAAAATTCACAATTAAATGTAAAAAGAGCTTGAACAAGAGAGCAAGTAGAAGAGAGCTCCCCCTAAATGTGTGCATGAGTTGAATTCAATATTTGGTCATTTTAAAACCAAAAGCACATATTTGAGAGAAAACAAGAGAGCTCCCCTAAAACCATGCATTTTATTCACAAGGCATATAATAAGAAAGAACAACAACAATGCATATGTCATGTGAATCACACAAATGCAACTAGAAATTAACAAAAAAACGTTACACCATCCATCATTCATAGAGCATAGTTTATCACATAAATAATTAAAAACGAGTTATTACAAATAAAGACACACCACATATTTCACCACGATTACAACTCAAAAGTAGCAACATGTCCATAAAGTAAAACAAGATACAAGAGCAACTCTCACTTGCTCTACTCACAACGGAAACTCGGGAATTTTTACTTCTCCCCTTTGGCATCAAAACACCAAAAAGGAGGAGGGGAGGTCTACTCATCATCGCCCCAATCCTCGTCGTCGTCGTCATCTTCTTCTTCTTCCTCGGCGGGGCCTTTGCCTTTGGGGTCCTCCTCTTCTTCTTCTTCTCCTTCTTCTTCTTCTTCCTCGGAGGCTGCTGCCACGGGCTCATCCTCCTCATAGTGAAACCGAGTGTGAGTGGAGGTACCGGTGCTAGGGCCGGTGGGAGGCGTGGTGAAGGCGGGACTCGAAGAGAAAGGTGGTGGTGGAAAGTAGCCAAAGTAGAGAGACTCATCCGGGGTGAATGAGTCCCAAGGATACTCAAGCTGGAGGAGGAGCAGGTGCGGGCTCTGGAGAGGGAACTCTAGGAGAAGTGATCCGAAGATGATCAAGAATAATCTTCCGCCTTGCCTTTATCACCTCATTATCCTGCTTAAGACTGTCCACCTTGGCATCAATCCGTCGGCACATGCCGAAGAGACCCTTAAGCATCTTGAAGAGAGCGCTCTTGCTCTTCGTGCTAGCACCACGACCACGGGCTCTATCCGGACGAGGAGCCGTGCTAGAGCTAGGAGCTGAAGAACGGGTCCGAGCTGGAGCGAGGAGCAGCTGGAGCAACCGGAGGTATAGCCTCGAGATGAAGTATTAGGAGCATTGGCCGGCATCCTAGGCTGAAGGGGTTTGTGTGTGCGATCCTTGTTGAAAGTCTTCTTGGAGATCTTCTCAATCATGCACATCACAAAAGGTGCATACACACAAGCACGTCTAGCGTCCACGGAGCGAGTGCCACATCTCACTCGAAGATAAAGTCCCACACATTGAATTTCCTTTGGGTGGGCAAGATATGAAATAAATCCTTGGCATATGATGCAACATGATCTGCATTGCCACCCCTAGGAGAGAGAGTGAGGCGAAGCATCCTGTGCAAGACCACATAGAGAGGCTTGAGACCGTGAGCAAAGGGTGGCTTGCACGTGTCCTCATCCTCATACATGTACCTCATGAGCTCCGGGTTGAGAGAATCTGAATCATGCAAGCGAAGATCCCTGTTCATTGTGTCCCTCAATCCAAGAATGTTTGCAAATCTACCGAAGTTACAAGAAAGCTTCTCTCCATCGAGTCATCCACCAAAACCTGCCCAAGTTCTTGTCAAAATACACAGTGGAGTAGAACCGACACACTATCTCCTGGTTCCAATCATACTTGAAGCACATGATCTCCTTGAGTCCATGAAACTCACACATAGCAATGACCTCATCAAACAAAGTTGTGTGCCCGCTTGACATGTAGTCCCAATCTATGTACTGCATTGGCACTGTGGGCTTCACCTTGCTCCTGTAGGCACACATGTACCGGTCCGTGTGAAAGTGAGACCAGAAACGGTTGTCTAGAGACTCCCGTTCCATGTCAAACCAGTTCATCTCTCTTGCTTCGACTTGCCGCTGCCTCAGCCCCTTTGATATAGTCAATCATCACACGGTCAACTCCGGGATGGATCACCACATCCCTCATCTCCTCGCGGATCTCGGTGGGTTCCTCTTCTTCCCTTGGTTCAACAATGGGAAGATGGATGGTTCTACTCCTTTTCTTTCCAGCAACTTTTGCCCTCTTTTCCGGATGGGGATTGGTAGACGAACGACCCATGTCGACAAAAGATAAACAAGGAATGGTATGAGATGGATAGCATAGACATTTGAGTTTGGATAGAAGTAATGCACAATTTCGAACTTTAGTGAAAATTCTGTTGGAGTCGGATATGTCCGATCGGGTCGGACAAAATCCGACTAATCGGAGGGAGTCGGATATATCCGACTCACTCGGACATGTCCGACTACAACGAGATTTTTACTAAAATCGCTATTCCGCATAGATCTACCGCACATTCCTAGCCATATTGCGTTTAGAGCATCTATAGCATCCTAGGAACAACATCTATGCAACATCTAGGCAGGGGAAACACTAGAGCACCTAATCCATGGAAGTTGACTTTAAACCTTAGGTGAAAAGATGGGATTAGGGGAAAAACCTTGAGGCCAACAATGGAGTCGGATAGAGTCCGAGTAGGAGGAGCCTTTCCCCCACAAATCTCACCAAATCGCCGGTGGAGGAGGGAGATCGCCGGTGGAGAGCTCGCGCCGCCGTTTGGAGAGGAGAGAGAAAGTTGGAGTTTGAATGAGGGAGTTAGGGTGAAGGGGTAAGTTGGATTCGGGCTTATAGGGTAAAAATCCCGTGGAGTCGGATATGTCCGACTCCGTCGGACAATGTCCGACTCTCGAGGGATAGTCGGATAAATCCGACTGGGTCGGATAAATCCGACTCTGCGGTTTTAATCGCCTTGCTCCAGGAGCGGAAAGATCCTTCACTCTTTTCTCTCTTGATCTCAATTAAACTTAAGGACATGTGCTAAAAACTTCATTGGATGTAGCCAGCTACAATCAATCATTCCAACAATGATTACATCCAAATCCGCATGATCCAAAGATCAAGAACCAAATAATTTCGAAAAACAAAACATACAAGATTTTTCAAGAATTTTATTTTTTAAAAACAATTACTCTAAGTCACAGCAGATATGCAAGCCTTCAAGCCACATTACTAGAATCAAGAATATTTAGCTCACTCCTTAAATAACAAAAACGGCCTTCGTCTAGTGGCTTGGTGAAAATATCGGCTAATTGTTCATCGGTTCTCACATGACTCACTTCAATATCCCCTTTGATAGAATGATCTCTCAAGAAGTGATGTCTAATGTCTATGTGCTTTGTGCGCGAATGCTCAACGGGGTTGTAAGCTAGCTTTATGGCACTCTCGTTGTCACATAGGAGTGGAATACGGTTCAACTTGTAACCATAGTCCCTTAGAGTTTGTCGCATCCATAGTAGTTGTGCACA
The DNA here is from genome assembly GCA_031894775.1 of Chloris gayana. Classification (NCBI taxonomy): domain Eukaryota; kingdom Viridiplantae; phylum Streptophyta; class Magnoliopsida; order Poales; family Poaceae; genus Chloris; species Chloris gayana. The sequence goes on along the minus strand of JAUNZO010005042.1, from coordinate 53,367 downwards.
ACAACTACCGGCTGCCACATACTCCGCTTCGAGCTGTGGAAAGGGCAACGGAATTTTGTTTCTTGGATGACCATGACACTAGAGACCTACCCAAGAATTGGCAAGTCCCGGAGGTACTCTTCCTATCCACTTTGTCCCCGGCATAATCCGCATCGGAATAGCCTATTAGGTTGAACTTTGAACCCTTGGGGTACCAAAGCCCTAGGTTGGGTGTATGCACTAGATATCTCAAGATTCTTTTAACGGCCACCATGTGGCACTCCATAGGAGCGGCTTGAAAACGTGCACACATACACACACTAAGCATGATATCGGGCCTAGATGCACAAAGATAAAGCAAAGAGCCGATCATAGAGCGAAAAACCTTTTGATCAACCGGCTTGTCTTTCTTGGTGAGGTCGAGATGGCCGTTTGTAGCCATGGGTGTCTTGGCGGGCTTTGCCTTGTCCATGTCAAACTTCTTCAATATGTCTTGAGTGTACTTGGCTTGACATAGGAAGGTGCCCTCCTTGAGTTGCTTGACTTGAAATCCTAGAAAGAATGTCAACTCTCCCATCATAGACATCTCGAACCTCCTTGTCATTATCTTACTAAAATCATCACAAAACGTTTGATTAGTAGAACCAAATATTATGTCATCGACATAAATTTGGCACACAAATATATCATAATCAAAACGCTTAGTGAAGAGGGTTGCATCGGCCTTGCCCATTTCAAACCCCTTTTTCAAAAGGAAATCCCTAAGACATTCATACCATGCTCTTGGTGCTTGTTTAAGCCCATAGAGCGCCTTATGGAGTTTGTACACGTGGTTAGGATACTTGGGGTCTTCAAAGCCCGGTGGTTGCTCCACGTACACTTCTTCCTTGATTGGTCCGTTGAGGAAAGCACTCTTCACGTCCATTTGATACAACTTGAAGTTGTGGTGAGTGGCAAAGGCAAGTAATATTCTTATTGACTCAAGCCTAGCCACGGGGCATAGGTTTCGTCAAAATCTAATCCTTCTACTTGTGAATATCCTTTTGCCACCAATCTTGCTTTGTTCCTTGTTACAACGCCGTCTTCATTTTGCTTGTTGCGAAACACCCACTTGGTGCCCACAACATTCTTGCTTCTTGGTCTTTCTTCTAATGTCCAAACTTCATTTCTTGTGAAGTTGTTCAATTCCTCTTGCATGGCCATCACCCAATCCGAGTCCTCGAGTGCTTCTTCTACTCTAAATGGCTCCAAAGAAGAGACAAAAGAGTAATGTTCACAAAAATTGCAAACACGAGAACGAGTGATTACCCCCTTTTCTATGTCACCAAGAATTTGTTCTACGGGGTGATCACGTTGCACACTTTGATGCACTCTTGGGTGTGGTGGATGTGAGCTTGTTTGACCGCCGTCTTGTTCAACCTCTTGATCATGCGACATGGGTTCATCATCTTGTCCTTGAGCATGATCTTCATTGCCAACCTCTTGATCTTGGTCAACTTGATCATGATTTGTGCATGGTTGGTCTTGACTTGAGGGGGAGGTTGATCTTGATCATTTTGCGGTTCTTGCGGTCTCACATCACCAAGTGCCATCCTTTTGATTGCTTCCCTAGGAGCCTCAACATCTGCATTGTTAATAACAACTTGCTCCCCTTGAGAGCCGTTAGATTCGTCAAACGTCACGTCCCGTGAAACTTCAACGCAACCGGTGGTTTTGTTAAAGACACGATAGGCGTGACAATTTGAGCCATACCCAAGCAAGAAACCATCATCGACTTTAGGGGAGAACTTTGAAGTCTTGGGTTTCTTGTTGAGCATGAAACATTTGCTCCCAAAAACTCGAAAGTACGAGATGTTGGGCTTTTTACCGGTTAGTAGCTCGTATGGCGTTTTCCTCAAGAGTCGATGGAGATACAGACCGATTTGAGGCATGGCATGCGGTGTTGATTGCTTCGGCCCAAAAGCGATCGGAGGTCTTGTATTCATCAAGCATGGTTCTTGCCATCTCTATGAGAGTGCGGTTCTTTCTTTCGGCCACCCCATTTTGTTGCGGTGTGTAGGGTGCCGAAAACTCATGCTTGATGCCCTCTTCATCAAGGTACTCTTCAACTTGAGTGTTCTTAAACTCGGTACCGTTGTCGCTTCTTATGGCCTTGATCTTCACTTCAAATTCATTTTGTGCTCTTTTCAAGAATGTCTTGAGTACATCTTTCACTTCACCTTTATCACACAAAAAGAATACCCACGTGAAGCGAGAATAATCATCAACAATAACAAGTCCATATTTGTTACCGCCAATGCTTATGTAGGCGATGGGACCAAAAAGATCCATATGAAGCATCTCCAATGGTCTTGTAGTTGTCACTATGTTCTTGGATGGGTGTGGTGCTCCAACTTGTTTTCCGGCTTGGCATGCACTACAAATTTTATTTTTCTCAAAGCAAACATCCGTTAGTCCAAGGATATGACCGCCCTTTTGGAGTTTGTGAAGATTTCTCATACCGACATGGGCTAGTCGTCTATGCCACAACCATCCCATGTCGGACTTTGCAACTAAGCATGTGTCAAGTTTGGCTTTATCCGCGGTAAAATCCACAACATAAAGCTTCCCTTTGAGCACACCCTCAAAAGCAATCGAGCCATCACTTCTCCTTGAGACAATCACACCCTTGTCGTTGAACAAACAATTGTAGCCCATTCCACAAAGTTGTGAGATAGACAACAAATTGAAGTCAACGTTATCCACAAGCATAACCTTCGAAAGAGAATGCGGAAAAGTTAAAGGAATGTTACCATATCCCAACACATAGCCTTTTCCGTTGTCTCCAAAGGTGATATATTCATTTCTTTCTTTGCTTGGCTCGAATGACTCGAACATTTTCTTGTCTCCAGGTCATATGATTGGTGCATCCACTATCCACCACCCATGATGAGCCACCGGAGGAGTATTCCTACAAAACAATTTATGCTTTGTTTTTAGGTACCCAAATTTGTTTGGATCCTCTCACATTAGTAACAAGTGCCTTGGGCACCCACACACAAGATTTGTGTGTCTTGTTGCGTGGCCCAACATATTTCGCATAGACACGACCATACTTGTTTCTCATTAGCACATAGGTCGCATCAAAATCATTAAAGAGAGCACAAGAGGGGTTAGGCACATTAGTACGCAAATCACGAATAAGAGAAGATTTGTTAGTATTCTTGATTTGCTTCTCTTGGTGTCCACTCTCTTTGGTGAACTTGATGAATTCGGTGCCGTTCTTGTTGATTCTTGCATTGTGCTTGACACCTTGCTTGTACCCAATGCCATCCTTCACATGTGACCGTCTCACATTGGTGTATGCACCCCTTGCATACTCGGCCTTGGCGTCATCAATGACCTTCTTCTTCTTTTGTGCTTGGTCTTGAAGCTCTTGCACTTGCTTCTTCAAGTCACCAATGGTCTTGATGTTTCTTGTACAAGCTTCAACATCAACCTTGAGACACCTAGAACACTCAATGCTAGACGGGGGCAAGACGAAGATTGAGAGGAAGTAGTGTTACACTTAATTTCCTCAAATTGCACTTTAAGAGAGTTGTGATCCTTTTGCAAGTTATCACACTTCTCTTGAAGTGTCACATTTGTGACTTTAAGTGTCACACTTTCATTTTCAACCATTTTTAGGGACTTCACTAAGTCCTCATTCTTCTTCCTCTCAACTTCTAGGAGCTTCTCAAGTTCAAGCACCCTTTGCTTCTCTTGAACAAGCATTTCTTCTTGTTTCTCAAGAAGCTCCTCTTGCCTCTCATTGTTCTCCTTTTCCTGCTCAATAATGTCCAACAAATCAAACATGTTAGAAATTTGAGAACTAGCATTAGTGTTTACCTTGGAGCCTTTGGCCATCATGCACTTGTGCCCGGTGTCATCTTCATCATCGGTTAAGCTTCCAAACAAGGAGGAGTTGGTCGGTGTTAGCCCTATTGCAAGTGAAGCAATCCCTCCCTTTTCTTCATCGGATTCCGACTCGGAGGAGGAAGATGATCCATCGGAGTTCCACTCTTGCCCAATGTGTGCTTCACCCCGACGGTACTTTCTATGCTTCTTGTACTTCTTGTCACCCTTCTTGTTTTGCTTGTTCTTGTAGTTTTCCGGACACTCCGCCATGAAGTGACCTTTGTCTCCACAAATGTAGCACTTGTTTTTGGCCTTTCTTGACTTGCTCTTGTCTTGATCATCCTTCTTGAAGCTTCTCTTTGACATGAGCTTGTTGAACCTTTTCACGAAGAGAGCCATCTCATCATCACTATTATCATCACTCTCCTCAACCACCTTCTTTTTCTTTTCTTGTTCGGCGTTGAGAGCCAAATCATTCTTGCTCCCACTAGCCTTTTCCTTGTCTCTAAGCAAAGCGTTGATTCTATTCCCTTGATCAATTTGCTGTTTTTGGGAAAGCACCTTTCCAATCACTTCATCGGTGGTAAAGTATCTAAAGCCATCTTTGTCCCTTATGTTGGACACTATGTTTGCATCCCATGCTTGCAATGCTTGTAGTAACCTTCTATTCACATCCAAGTCCAACACCTTCTCTCCAAGTGCTCTTCTCATGTTAACTATCCTCATCATCCTATCATGGGCTTCCCTTGGCCCTTCATCCGTCCTCATGACAAAGTAGTTAAACTCTTCTCTAAGCCCTTCTAGCTTAGACTCCTTCACACTATCAATGCCCTCATGAACCAATTCAAGCTTCAACCAAATTTGATGGGCATCCTCCAATCCGGTTACCTTCTCATACTCAGCGGGACTAAGTGCGGATACTAGAGCACTAGCTGCCGCCACATTACATCTTACATTGAACAAGTCTTGTGCGGTTGGCTTGCTTCTACATTCCCACAAGAATCCATTTTGAGTTACACTTCTCACATTTTGATGCATTGAGTCCAAATGTAGCGAGCATCTTTGTTTTCCAATGATCAAAGTATTGACCATCAAAATATGGTAGTCTACCGGACCCTTGTCCAATATGCTCATCTCTTCCGTCATTGTAGGAGTATGGTGTTTTGTTGTAGCTTAATGGTAAAGCACTTGGCACATTTCCATCCTTGGCAATTCCTTTTCCAAGCATCACCCGGTGAGTTTTCATGCCTTCCTTCACCGGTTACCTTAGGTGGTGCTTCACCACTACCACTAACGGTTGCATCTTTCTCATTTGCCATCTTTAATCTTCAAGCGGTGAGGCTTCAACGAAGATACCCGCTCCGATACCAATTGAAAGTCGCCTAAAGGGGGGTGAATAGGCGATAATCCCGAAAATCACTTAATTTAACAAATTAAATACGCAGGAAAGATTTGTCCGACTCAAATGTCCGACTATAGTAGGATAAGTCCGACTATGGACTAATATCCGACTAGAGTAGGACAAATCCGACTCCCTCGTGCGGAAAGGGGAACGGGAGTCAAGATAGACAAATCCGTGGAAATAAAGCAACAAGAAAGCAGCAAGCAACACTAGAAAGCTAGGGCTACAAGAAGACAAACAAGTAAGCCACCTATGCAAGTAAATCTAGGAATTTAAGCAAGAACACCCTAGAGCTATAGCACATCAATTTGCAAGAAATAAAGGGGAGACACAAAGACACACGATTTTTCACCGAAGTTCAGCTCCACCAAGAAGCCTACGTCTCCGTTGAGGAGTCCACCAAGGACCGGGTTGCTCTCAACCCTAAACCTCGTCAAACCGCCACAAAGGCCGGTTTAAATCCACTAAATCAAAGCTCCACGAAGGGAGGGACAATACAAACGACCCGAGTCTCAACCACAAGCTTGGGAGCTCGCCGGGTAACACCTAACCGTCTAGGGGATGAATCCCCAAGAGTAACAAACACAACAAGTACCGGCGATGCAAAGAATCAAGTGCTCTTGAGTTGGAGATGAAGCTCAACGATCTTCTCCTCAATCTTCTCACAAATCCACCAAGGATTGGAGTGGGGAATCAAACTTGAAGAAGAGGAGAGCTTGAGTGAGTTGGGGAGTATTTTTGAGAATGTGAGGAGTGCCAACCGGCCAAAAGTGGACGAGGTCCACTTTTATAGCCGGAGCACTCAAAAGAGCCGTTGGCTCGGATCCGACTCGGATATATCCGAGTGAGTAGGATAAATCCGATCGCTAGGGTTTCGAAAGAATGGATTTCGCTCCGGAGTCCGAGTCTTAAATCCGACATAACTCGGATATGTCCGAGTACCTCGTGGGGTCGGATATATCCGACCGAGTCGGATTGTCCGACTCCTAGGGTTTCAAGAAGTTGGGTTTCGCTCCGGAGTCCGACTCTCGTCCGATCGAGTCGGATATGTCCGAGTATCTCGTGGAATTTCTTTGGCCGGCTCTCCGGAGTCCGAGTCCAATATCCGAGTGAGTCGGATATGTCCGACTCCAAATGATATTTTGTGTTTGAAATAAGTTTTGAGCACTTTCATTTTTCACACCTCACACTTGTGTGTCCCTCTTGATAGTACGGTGTTTCCTATACTCAAGACATAAATAAAAAGGCTTCATAGCTTGATCTTGAGCATGAGTGATCCATTTTTCAAATCTTGCACGTATGAGCGAATATGACCACTTCCTTTTTGTGTTTCTTTGCTCTCAATTGAATTTTAGTTATGCACTCGCGCACAAGCTCATTTGGAATATTAGTCCTTTTAATTGTATTGACGTCAATCACTCAAAACCATAATTAGGGGCCTAGATGCACTTTCACTCCTAAATCCTCCCTCCAACCCCCCGAAAATAGGATCCTCCCATCCTCCCCCCAAAACACCAACTGTCGATGGGTCCCACCATTTTTTATTTTTTTCTTTTCTTTTTCCCATTTCCTCTCTCTCCTCTCTTTCTTCTTTCTTCTTTCTCCTCTCTCCTCTCTCTCGCACCCCACGACCACTTGCCGTCGACAGCAGCCCGCACGCCGCCCGCCCCTCTACCTTCGTCGCGGCGAGCACGGTCCCCGCGGGCCGGCCGCGACCGCCGCCCGCCTCCGGCCGGTCGTGCTCGCCGCCGGCCGGTCGTGCTCGCGATTGCGGCCGCCGCCCGCATCTCTCCCTCCGTCGCGGCCACCGCGGGTCCGGAAGCTCGCCGTCGCGGCCGTCGCCCGCCTCTCTCCCTCCGTCGCGGCCGTCACCCGCCTCTCTCCCTCCGTCGCGGCCGCCGCCTGCGCCATCCGAGATCCAACGTCGCGGCCATCGCCTACCGCCGTCCGAGATCCACCGCCTTGCCCCCTCCGTCTGCGCTCGGTTGGCTTACCACCGCCCTTGCCGGCCGTGCCGAGGCTCGACGCCTCGGGCTCCCGGCCGGCGCGCCGCCGCATCCGCGCTCCTCACTCCGACCGCCGACCTTCACTCGATCCGCCTCGCTCGCCTTCGCGTCGCCTCGCCGGCGGGCTGGCTCGCTCCCGCCGCCAAGATTCGGCCCCAGGACACCGCCGCGCACGCCGAGGCTCGCCACCGCGCCCGGCCGGCTCGGAGCTCGCCCTGTGCTCCCGACCCGTTCCGCCATGGCTTGAAGACAAGGTGAAGACGAGGTGAGAGGCCGACCAGCGGGACCCGCTTGTCGATGAGAATATAGGAGTCTTGTTTCGGATGGACTGCTGGAGTTGGATAAAAAATCTGCCCCCAAAATCTATCGGGGGCATCGGAAATGTGAGTTTCGGGGCCCGATTTCGGGTCCCCTGCTGGAGATGCTCTAACAGGGCCCACGGGCAGGCACACAACGCCGCCGAAAAGGACCACCAACTGGTCGGAGAAACGGAGCCTTCGAGGCCAAGTCCCGAGTCCCGACCGTGTCCCCAACCCAGCCAGGCTTGTCTATCAATATACGAACGGCAAGCCAGATCGGCAAAGCCCGCAGCGACCACCGAACGAACCACCAGCAGCGGCGCCGAGGCCCAAGCCAAAGCCACCACCGCGACGCGGGAGATCCGAGGGAAGAGAGCGGAGCGGAGCAGCGCGGCGCGCGGCCGTTCGTGAAGGGCGGAGATGAGGGGTGGATCCAGGCCGGCCCCAGCCGCCGTGTTCCTCCTCGCAGCCGCCGGGATCTGCGCCCAGTTCGCCACAGGTTCGCGCTCTCGATCTGCTTTCGTGTACGCGAGGGGTTCTGGGGGTGAAGTCGCGGAGGTTACCGGGAGATCTGGGTAGAGGCCGGGTGGGGGGTTGAGAAGACGCTACTGCGATCGCGTTATTCCTGAACCTGCTCAAATTGGAGACGACGCTTGTGGTGCTAATTGATTGGGTGTGCTTTGCTATGAAATTATGATATATTAATTTGTAATTAGCTGCCTACGTGTTTGACTGAATCTCAACGCTTTGCTGATTTTTTATCTTTTGTGGAGCTCTCTTAGTGGTTAGGTTAGATGATGCTTAATAACGGTATCAAATGGATACTTTTACGTGGTTGCCTAATTTTATTAATGCAATGATTATCTGTTAATAACCTGTTTAGTTGCTAACCTGATACTGATAGTTCTGAAGAACCACGATATCATCACATGTAGTAATTTTGCATAAACCTGCAGACTGTTAGCACTGTGTTATGAAATTAGGCATTTGCGTCATGGGTGATTCCTTAACGCATGTCAAATATATGTAAATTCACTGTTATTCTCGTATACGTTAGTCGGTCCCCATAGTTTGCCCATCCATGGGAGAAAGTATGAAAATCAATGCTTCCGGCAGTCCCCGACCCATACCAACGCGTGGAACACTCTTGCAAAACTTGTGCCGCTTTATCAAGCCATCACCTCTGTGGACGTTGGTGATGGGCGCACTACCTTCTTCTGGTATGATGACTGGACCTCTCTTGGCCCCCTGCACCAAGCACTACAGGCGGCTTTCTCCCATTGCACGGCCAAGGATGCAACCGTTTGGGATGCCCTCTCCTCAGTCGCTCTCACTCTACAGCTGCAGCCTCGTCTAACGCCGGCTGCCATGGCAAAACTTGAGGCCCTTACCATCCATCTAACCTTCCTCCATTCTTGAAGACAGACCATATATCAGGTTCATGAGGGGTTTGTCCTCCCCAGGTTTCAAAACTAGCAAGGCATATGACATGATCTGCTCTCCAGGTGCTGAGTTGAGATGGCAGGATCGCAATTGAGACAACTTTGCGCCACGGAAAGTTTAGATCTTCTTCTGGGTGTTGAGGTACGGAAACACTAGGACGCGTGTGTTCCTCCATGACAGGGGTGCAGTGCCCACGTCCACTTGTCCCTTCTGTGCATCGGAACCTGAGACGATCGACCATCTATTTTTGAGCTGCCCATCAGTGCGTCCATTCTGGCACCTGCAGCTCAAAAACACACTACTTCTTGCCCTTCTGTGGACAGTATGGAAACGGTGAAACAAGAAAATCTTTGACGATATGGTCATGACTCTACCGTATGTTGCCTCTCTGTTGCAAGAACATCTCCGGCTCTGGGTGTTGCGTGCCCCTAGAAACATATCCACACAACTACTACTGGACTGGTGTACTTCAGTTGTTGATGTAATTAGATAGTAGTAGAGTTCCTTCTTTTATTTCTGTTATATACCAAAGCTGGGACACATCGACTGTAAACATACTTTTGATTTTGCAATGAGAAAAATTCAGGTGTGAGCTCCCCCACCGTAGATTTCCTCAAAAAAAAATCGAGAGAAAGTAAGAAATTGAAGTGCAAAAGTCCCTAGAAAAGGTGAAAATTCTAGTGGAGACATTTAGTGCTCAAAGCCTCATTTTACAAGAAATAAACAAACATTTGTTAACATCTTGAAACTTTGATTTGTACTGTAAAAAGAACAAAAAATATACATTAATTTTTGTTAATGTATTGGAACTAACTTTATACGTCAGCAGAGTTTTACAGTCTAACATATCACCCCTTTAATCTTTTTCCTTCATCGACTCAACTGAAGTACCAAAGTACTTCTCGGGTCCTTCAATTGCAGTTCAAACTTAAGATAAACTAGACCAATACAAATGCAAACTGGCTGGTTGCTGAAATACAATAACCTGGGCAGAGCTGCGGTTATATTTACTCTACTGTCTTGTCAAGAATTTGATGAAGTCATATTGTGTGGAGGTTCTGCTGTTTTGCGTACTGTTTAAATTCTGTCTTTGATTTTCAAAAGCGGAACTCGGCTTCATTTTCTATGAAAACTTCTATCTGGCCACCTAATGAGTCAAGATCTTCCTTCCTCCCTTGTTTTACAAAGGACTGAGTTTGCACTTATGGCGAAAAATTAAATGTGATTTTGTCAATTTTCTGAACTTTAATGGAAGCTGCCCAACAGTGTTATGCTGGGACATCTTGCTTGGCAGAAAGGATTATGTCTATGGGACTGGAATTCATTCTTGTTGTTCAGACTCTAGCGGGTTCTAGTTATAACTTGCTTTATGTGAATGTCAGGGTTACAACCGGAGGCAGTAATAGTATGTGCATTGCTTTCGAAACCATGTTCAACACAAAGTTCATAAACATTGAATTTCCCGTTAATTACTGAATAATTCTTATGTTTGTCATTTGTGACCTCTTAGGGGTGTTCTGTTATTGCTACATTCTTTTTCTATTGTATAGCCGTTCTATGGACATCGAATTCCAGATAATTAACTGTCTTACAATGTTTACAGTGCTATCTGGCGAGCCTCAAACATCCAAAGATGATAAGAAATCTGAAGCTCAGTCAAAAGGCCATACAGGGCAAACAGTTTTGATCGTACTCCTGGTAGTGGGTGCTGCCATTCTGTTGTCTTTTTTCCTTTTCAAGTATTGGCAGAAGAAGAAAAGGGAGGAGCAGCATGCACGTCTGCTAAAACTATTCGAAGAGGACGATGACATTGAGGTTGAGCTTGGTCTTAGAGATTGATACTTTTCCATGTGCAGCGAGAGTATCTTGGCTGACAAGGTAATTTCTAGGACATCTCATCCTCTTTTTCCCTTTTGCACGAGGTGCCTATTAACATGATTGTTGTTTTTTCCCCTTACTTGATTGTCCTTGTGTTCACTATGTAAACCCAGTCCTAACACGGAAACAGAAGCTTTTACATCTCAGTTAGCTAATACTAAAATTATGGTTGTCAAATATCTCACATTATCTTTAGCATCCAAATTATTTTAGTTTCCTCAAATGCAAGAGACTAAGAGAGGCTTTATCAGTGCACCTAGGTACCTGAACTATTATAAATTGCTTGTATTATATGATAAATGTATGATTTGTTTCTAATCTTGAGTCGTGGAACATGACATCACCTGGCTTAGTTAAACAGTGTGTTGCTATGAAACAGTGTTTTGATTCACTGGTTTTTGCCTTTGTTTCCTGATATAAAATTATTTCCCCTTTTTTTATACAGATTTTTGCTGGATGGATCTCATAGCATTTTCACGTGAAATGTAAAGAATTTGTTGTATTTAAACTTGACCTCCCGAGGAAAGGTCCTGTGTACTTTAGTTTTATATATGGTGAACATCTTGCCATGCAGGAAGCATGAGAATATAGCTTCGAGGAGGGAAATGTCAAGGTGTGGAGATTTTTTTTTTCAAAGCTTTCTGAATATAGGTCAATGCTCAGGGTATGTTGATCTGTGATCTTGATTCCTTGTAGCACACTTACTTCCTGTTTTTACCTCTGTCGAATGTTCCCATGGTCACATCATTTTCACTGCAACAAAATTTACAGGCATGTTAGTAGCTGTTGAATGCTACTATCATGCTACCAATCCGAAAAAATAGGCCCACTAGTCCAACTAAGATATGTACTTGTAACTGGCCCATTTGTTTGAATCGAATGTGGCACACAAATCATTTGGGTTTTTCCTTAAGAGATTTAGCCTAGTTCGTATCATATTAATATATACTCTAAGATAGGTAGAAGTCGACTTAACCTAACTTACGATGAGTCGGTTAAAAGAGGATTAATATAGACCTAAAGGAGTGGAACATCTCTAGGGAATTAGTTATGTATATGGACGCTTGGAGACTAACAATCAATGTATTGGAGTCGTGACCTTCTTAACTCCAAATGATGAATTGTGCATCCTTTCATATAAGTTCTGCTACATGTAAAAAGATATTAGATGTAGGAACATATTTATGAAGGGTAACACCATCGAAGATGTCCAAGAAATACTCCCTTCGTCCCAGTTTATTTATCATTCTAGAGTTGTTTTGGGTGTCCAAATTCATAAACGGTGTGTTTAGGTTTAGAGAATGTTCAATGAATCTGGTAGAAAGCAATGACAAATAATTTGGGATACAAGGAGTACACAGTTTTGCCCAAACTTTATACCACTCCTCTACCGGTGTATGCCCAATGATTCACACAATTGTACAACAGCCTGGAATTATTTTGTAAATTAGATGTTGAGCAAGAAATTTTGCAGAAGGCCCAACTAACAATGACATCACCAGGTCAAAACGCGGCAAACCGCGTTGTATTTTCAGTTCTCTAACTAAACAGCAAAAAGAGCCGAAGCCTTGCATTACTATCATGCTATGTGTTGAGGATGCATCTCCATGGTCACGGCCACGTCCTTGCGAGTATGCGACCCGCTCACTCGTACGGGTCTCGTTCATTGACACAGTTCCTCTCCTGCCATCGTCAACCATAATTATGTTGCTCAATTCTCCCCCGTAGCTAACTGGTCGCCCGGGCTGAGCTCCCGATCGAGTCGAGCGTGACATCTTGATCGGCGGATCCACCTGGCACCTGTCAAGCGAGAGGTCCACGTGAACCTTTCTGACGTGAGCACTTTGAAATTTTGTGTTTATCCGTAATGGCATATGCTGATGCCTCAGATCTTTCTTCCCCTTTCCGTGTCATGGTTATCAGATCGCTAACACGTCGTAGCCAGAAGAAAACACCGCACATTTACTTGAAACAAATAAATTGGGGAAAAATAAGGCACGCGTCTTTCCTTCTAATGATTATAAATGAGCCACCGAAATCAAGGTTGTTGACTATTATTAAATTGATTGATGATGTGAACTGTTATTTGGTGGCCTAATTCATGTAACAATGTTGAGATTAGTTGCAGCTCGTGGAAAATCTGCTTCATAAGTCAGTAACAGGTCGACACTAACGAAGAAGACCGTGTTTTACACATCTTGGTCAGACGAGTAACACGGTATTTGATGATTTTTTTTACTACTATCCACGTGGGAAACGTTGATAATTTTTGTCCGGACTATTATGGAATGAATGGGTTGAGCAGATACTTTACATTTCTTTTGGTTACTTAATAAGGAGTAAAGAGACAGATTATCTAACTAATGTGATTTTCGCGTTCAAAAATTGAAGAATATATTGTTGACAAAGTGATGCTTAAGAAAATGGTCTATTCTTACTATGTGGCCAAGAGTACATACGTATGTCCCACGTGGTTGTGATGACAACAATCCAAGGGGCCCTGAGTGACACAAAGATGACAGAGAACCAAGATGTTTAGAGATCAACAATTAGGCAACACGATGTGGATCCAACTATTGGAGGAAGGAGCACAGACATTGGCAACTAGGAGTAGATTACAGTATGGACCCATGTTGTATTACCGAGAGCGCGTGACAGTGCGGTGAGGCTCAGGTGTAAGTGTAACGACTAGCGATGACGTGCATTAGGAAGGGACGAGTTGTGACGATGACTTCAATTGGAATAGGGTGGAGTGGTGGATTGACATAAGGAAAAACTTTGGAAATTTTTTATTCTATTATGTTTGGCCCCACATGTCATGTAGTGTGTGTGCTGACATATATGAATAAAGTTTTTCAAAAAAAATTGTGTAGGTTTCGCTTCGCCTATTAGTTTCAGATTCAACTTGGATCTCCTCCGATGAGTAGCACTCGGACCTATACTTGTCAGTTTTTCTTTTCTGAACAAACTTTTTCAAAAAAATATGTAGGTTTTGCTTCGCCTATTAGTTTTAGGTTCGAATTGATCTAGATTTATTTCCTTTGTTTTCTCATATCCTCAGCAATGATAGTCAAACTCTTGTAATAATTGGATGGTTGTGTATGTTTCGTAGAGGCCGAAACTCTGTTCCATTATCTAAGAAAAAATAGCTTCAAGTTCAACTTGTATCCGCTCGGATGAGTGCCACTCGGACCTATACTTGTCAAATTTTCTTTTCTGCGGTGCCCTTCGCCAATTTGAGTAGCAACCTTCTTCTTTCTTTAGACACATTTAAATTTATACTTGTTTTTATCTACAATAAAATTGTCAAAACCAAACATGCATAATTTTGAATGATTTTTTATCATATTAAAATTTGTAAGATCTTTTTGTTTTAGGTTAAAAGTTGTGACATTCCTATGTTCTTTGGATTCCTGGCAGGAGCACTTTTCCGTCTAACTCATGTTCCAGCTATAATTCTGAGAAAAGACTTAAAAAAATCTGATAGGTGGAAAAAGAGTAACCATCTCTTGAAGCAGGCAGGCCTCAATCATCTGAGCTGGACCAACCGGTGAGATACATGCACACATCAGTAAGTGAGAGGGCATCCAAGGCTTTCTTGGTTTTGTCTCTTCCTGCCTCTCCGGCCGCCCCCTCTGTCTCACTTCCTCCCACCCACCCCTCTTCCTCCTCCCACAGGTCGGTACTGCTGTTGTTTGTACAGAGGAGGAAGAGCAGGCAAGAAAGAGCAACAGCAGTGGCAGCAGCAGGCAGCCACAAAGGAGGCGCTGCCAACCCCGTCCCAGCCTGTGCTCTGATCATTGATTGACACAAAACCAGCTATTACCTTCCCTTTCCATTTTTTATGCTCACATACATATACAATCCCACCCATCCCTATACTTGCTCCTTGGTTCCTGGCACCTTTCTGTCCTTTTAGATTTCCTTGGATTCCATTTAGGCAGGCATCCACTCTATTCATTTGCTCTGATAGCTACTAGCTGTATCTTTCTTACTTGGTTTTTCGATTTCTTGGAACTCTTGACTCATGCGCAATCTTGTTCTGAGTTCTTTGCCTGAAGATTCAATCTTGTAGAGTTTCTTTTCGAATTCTTCTTTCTCTGGTCGTTTGTGCGTCATCAGCAATGGACGAGAGGTTTCCGCCGCCGCCTTTCTTCCAACACTCACCATCTGGGGTCCATTCCTCTCCTCATCACCATAGTCCCTTGAGGTCGTCCGCCTCTGAGAGGGAGAGGTATGCGCCTGCTGTTATCTTATATCTCTTGACGGTTTGATTTCTTATGCTCTCGATGATCCCATTCCTGAAACCGTGTCGACTAGTAGATACGGTTATTGTTGTTCGAGATTTGCGTGTGCTTGATCGTAGCCATCCTGGCGTAATTTTGGTGTCCATCAATGTTGCCCAGTTGCTATATCGATCTGCCAATTTGGGGATTTCAGGAGATCGCCTGCTACTGATGTGTTCGTGCTTCTCTTGTTGACTGTTGAGGTCTAGTAGGAAACTAGGAATAAGTCAGCCATCGTGTCTTGCGATGTCCGAGTTCTGCAGCTTGTTGTGCGCATCAGTTGATACTCCTATCCTGCGATTTTTCTATTCACAATGCATGGAATGACTTTTCTCCTTCTTCCTTTTATCTTTTCTTTATCCTGCTAGCGCCTGTGATAGTAATAATTGATCCGACTAATGAGATCGTTTGATTGGCAGGTATCTTGCTGAATTACTTGCAGAGAGGCAGAAATTAGCCCCATTCATGCAAGTTCTTCCTTTCTGTAACAGGCTTCTAAACCAAGGCAAAGTTTAACTTCCTTCGCTTTGTTCCATTGTTATTTATTTAAGCAATTATAAACAGTTACTAGCCGCCCTAGGAGTGTGTTTCAGTAAGAATCAATTGCTATTTTTAGCTGTCCTTGATGTCACAATCTTGCCCATCCCCTTTCAATGTGTAAAGTTACTTGTAAGGTTTTTTTTATGTTTCTGTACTGATTTTTTTCACTTCATATCAAAGATATATATTACTCACTTGTGATACAATAGTCGAGAAAAAAATACCGTCTATGTACATGCCATCGGTGATGATCTCTTAAAATCACAAAGCCTACTCCCGTGAAAGGTTTGAAAATGATTGTTGTACCAAGTTTTGATTATTTCTTTTAGCTGGCACATTTCATTCTTACATGCCCTCTGAAATGAACCCTGTACTGTTTAGTGTAGTGACTTGTGTGCGTTTTTTTTCCCACAGTTGCAGCTTGCTGCTCTGCATCTATGTAAAGTGAAATGAGTAAAAAATAATGGATAATCTGCCATACAACAGTGTCTCAGATGAGGCCTATTTGTTGCCATAACGATTTGTATTGTTCAATGCAGAAATTTTGCGGGCATCTTCTTTGCCATCTAACCCAAATTTTGTTGAACCTGAGAGAATTGACCGTGGTAGCCCAAGTCCATTAAGACTAGCTGGCCACCCAATGGATCTAGAGGGATGGTCGGGAATGCAAACAGAGGTCTCATGAAATCCCTTGCTTCTTCATTTTATACTTCATTCCTAATGTTATATACCATGACAATCGCCAACCTTAATATTATTTATCTTAACATTAAACTAAAATGCCTTTTGTCAGCATTTGCAGCATTTGGGAGTACTACAATCGTCATCCATGGGTTGGAATGGTTCCCCTGGACCTGGAGTTGTTGGCAGTCCTATTGTGAAAAAGGTTGTCAGGATAGATGTTCCTGTTGACAAGTATCCCAATGTATGTGCAACCTTCTTTCCTGTTTCTTCCATAGATGTTTTACCCCCATATGTACTATATGCCAACTCAAATTACAATATTTTGTTATGATTAGTTCAACTTTGTTGGGCGTTTGTTGGGGCCTCGAGGGAACTCATTGAAAAGAGTTGAAGCTACAACCCAATGTAGAGTCTTTATTCGTGGACGGGGTTCAGTGAAAGATTCTGTTAAGGTAACTAAAACAGATTAGAACTGCCATGTTATGGTTGCCAATTACCTGTTGAAAGGATTGGAGCCCTTAGATCCCAATTGTATTGTGACACAATACTTTCCATTTGCAATTTAAAATAAACACCACCACCTGGCTGCTAATGTTAATTAAATCAGGTAATCAATTACATTTATAATATTCTCTATGAAACTAAGGATGGGTTCTGATTGACTTGAAAAGAACCTATATTTGGAATTAATGAGAGATTTTTTTTTCCTATTGCAAATCGAAACGTTGGCCAACTGTGAAGGCATAATGGGTACTCTTTGTTTTGATTTGTAGGAAAGGTCCGGTTTTATCTAAAGTGGTATTTGTACATATATTGAAGTGTCGTGATTTGTAATCCAGAACTTGTCGAGATCTATAATATTGAACTATGTAGTACATTCATCGGGAAACAGCGTCTAAACACCAAACCTTTCAAAGCCATTCTATTCTCGTTTGATTGATTCTAGTGATATCTCAAGTTTGTTGTATGTAAGATTCATTCTATAATATCGGTGTATAGTATGTTCTTGCTAATTCTTATCTTCTTTTGATATGAACATGTTTTTAAAGTATTCATGTAGTTCGATATCATTAGCATAGTGGTGATGTTTTCACATCTTTCAAATGCTTTGTTTAGTAATGATCATTACTGAAATCCACATTCACTGTAACTAAGCTTCCTAACTTTTTCATCCTGGTTTAATTCTGTGAATTGTAATATTTTCTTCTGGTCTGCAATCCTTTACTCACAACTTTTTTATTCTAAATTAAGTGTAGCTAGTAAAATTTAATTATGTCCTGTGAGCATTGTTACCATTCTTATTGTTGCGTGTACCACTTTTTTCAAGTTCTGATCATAAATATGTAGTTGAGAGGTTCTGAAAATATAAAATCCTGTTTTAAAATAGGAAGACAAGCTCAGAGACAAGCCTGGCTATGAGCACTTAAACGATCCACTGCATGTGCTTGTGGAAGCTGAGTTTCCGGCGGACATCGTTGATGCCCGACTAAACCAAGCTGTGGCCATATTGGAGGATCTTCTCAAACCAGTTGTACGTACCCATACTTTCATCAGTTTTTCTACTTCGAATATTTGTTACTGACAGTGGTTATCCTCAGGATGAGTCCATGGATTACTACAAGAAGCAACAGCTGAGAGAATTGGCAATACTGAACGGCACTTTAAGGGAGGAAAGCCCAAGCCCTCACCTTAGTCCCAGTGTATCCCCCTTCAACTCCACTGGCATGAAGCGTGCAAAAACAGGGCAGTGATCTTATCTCTGATAATGCATTGTTTGAGGTGATCATGATTCGGATATCAGATTACAAACCTTGCTCCACTGCTGGAGATGATTACTGGCGTATATGAAGGATGAGCTGAGCTGGTTCCAGGCCTGTCATGATACATGCTTTACCGCTGATGCCCTGGAACAAACATGCTATTCAATGTCAAGGATATGTGTCTGATTGAGGGTTTATGTTTAGTCTTGATTATTCTTTGTGTATTTGACTTATGAATTTAACATTATTTGTTGGATGGTTCTAGATTTTGATTGTTGGTAATAATCAGGTTTGAATGTACAAAAAATAATTCAGCCGTGTTAAAAGGGTTGATAGTCTTGTGAATAACATTGGTGCAACTCTCAACAAGACTATTGTACTGTCTACTCATTCGTACTAGTGTTCCAGATTTCAGTCCAATTATTCTATTGGATAGATAATGTTTCTTGCACCAAGTTGCATTAATGATGACGCGGTTTTAGTTACGCCCTGTTTGGAACATGGAAATCTTACATGACTTTAATAGTTTCCTAATTCCAACCAAACTACTACAAAATTGTTCTGTTATTTATTAGCTCTTAAATATTCTTCATTTGATATTCTTGATTTAGAGAGAGAATAGTACAAAGGTTATTTAAATAGAATTTGGCATGTATTTCTATCCAGTTCGTTTGCAAGATGTCACTGTAGTTCGTTTTTCTTGCATTAATATCATCAACCTCCAGTTCCCGTTTTATTTTTATCACCAATTTCTCGGTCATGGGCAATCGAATTTCGCCCTGCATTGCCGAGCATTTGCACTTTGATATGCCTAATAAATGATTTTCAGTAGATTGCTATTGGTTTGCAAAGGTAACTACAATGATATCCATTTAAACCAAATGACCAAATCAAATAAAATGCATGCCACCATCAATGGAGATCACTTCCTTGCCTTGCAATGAACCTGTCTCTTTGCTTGGTATAATCATGGTCATTACCAGTGCAGTTATGCAACAAAAGCGCCACATCATTTCATAGTACATGCCTTTTCTGGCATGTCCCATGAACCACATTCCTTTTACAGAAGTGGCTTGGGGGTGTGGTCATCATGGTACGTGCTCTACGAATCCCTGAGCGAGATCTTTGCGAGGTAATCATGGGTCTCGTTGCTTCGGCCATTAGCCCATGACGATGCTTGGTTAGATCTGGAAGGAGCGTGCTTTCAATCATTTTGCTTGTACATTTTTGCAGTGCTTCAACTTTGCCAGGCATGATCTGCATCATAAGCCAGGTGGCGGCGCATCTAGCGCAAAATTTGAGAATTGTTTTCAGTTGCTTTGGTTCTACTTTGAGAATAGTTTTCAGTTGTTTTGAGAATAGTTTTCAGTAGTGCAAAACGTTTTTATATATTTTTGTTCTACTGAAGGACAGTGAGCCGCAGAAGCACAAACTGCAGCACACATTATAACCTCCAATGGTGCTTATAGTCTTAATTATGAAGCTAAAATGCTGCATGACTTCTTTCTTACGGAACAGACTTTAAAATTGATTCTTCGAGTTTATCATGATGGTTCTTTGTGCCACGAAAATGGGAGAGATTTTGAGTTTTTGACAGAAAATAAACGCCTTCTTCAGTTGACCCAGTAATTGGTAAAGCATCATTGTGTCTTGTCGAGCAGGAATGCGTACAAAATTTAAGCTTTCTTGCAGGCTTCTCGTCGATATAGGCGCCACCTTTCTGAATGTTATGGTATCAAGAGGAATCAAGACCTCCATTTGAGTCAATAATGCGTGGTTGAATCAGTCAGCCGAAGAAGACAATTCAAAATTCCAGACCAACCAAAATACGATCAAACTTCGTTCAAGAAGAAGGGCTCGTCGTTGTACGTGCTTCTCCAGCATGTTCGCCATGTCGGCTACCGTTGAGAGAACAGGGCTCTGATAGATCTTCGAGAACCTGTTTTCACGGTGGAGAAGGACAGAGTGAACCTGAGCATAGCTTCACCTCGCTGACATGGACAGGATTCATATGGGCAGGTGGTCGCGTGGAGAAGCTTGCCGGGCTGGACGCCATCCTGTCCTCGAGGCCCCACACAGCCCGTCGATCACGTCGGACAGGAAGACGCACAGCGAGCGCTGTCGTCTCGCGCTAGTTGGACTCTCCGTCAAAACCAGTCGTGTGCAAAAAGCGTTACCCCTCGACAAAATTCCCGAGCATGATGCATGATTGATTTTACAAAGGTAATCATGAGATGTTGAAGGAGCGTGCTCTCACATTCTCAATCACTTTGCTTGTAGTACATTTATGCGTGTGCTTTTTGCCAAGCGCGATATGCCCTTGACATACACTGCTGGTTCCGATCAAATCTCCACTTATTCCATCTCAACAAACTACAGGAAATTATGTGTGAAGTTCATCATCGCGCGTCTTCTTCAGGCGGAAGTTGGAGAGATTCGACAGAAAACTTGTAAATTTCATCTTCTCATTTGACGCGAAATCACGTTTCATATTATTATGACAGAGAATACATTGAAATCTTGTTGAGCAATAACGTATTAAAATACTTAAGATTTTACAAGGGCAAATTATTCTCTGGCATTAAAGTAAGTCGTCAGTTATTTTTACGTGCCCATGTCAATTATTTTTTGCGAGAAGTGACTCCTCTACTTACGAATGATGATTGAAGAAACAATGATAGCAATGCAATGCAAAATAGTTCTGGATCAGGACCTCTGAATTCTGAAATGGCAGCGTTTGTGATGAGTGATGACGGAGCGGGACCATACGAGATGTGAGTCAAGTCAATTCGGCCTGGCCCATACTGTTTTGGAACGCGCCTCTGGTCCAGCTAGGTGCAGCGCGAAAGCTGCCGGGCCAGGGCGGGCCGCGTCTCCTGGCACCACGCGAGAGCTCATCTTTTCGTGCTGTACAGATTTCCATTACTCGGAGGAGAACGCTGTCTAATACTGAATCGGAAACTTATTGTCTCATTTAGCAATCATACCACGCATCTCATCTGTATGGTCATATGCGTGCTCTCATGTTGCACATTTTGGTGACTCCGGCCGAATTCTACCATTTCATACGAATTATTTGAATTTTACATCTTGAATACCGTACGTGCTCACTTCTCCACCAGTAGGCAATCAAATGGATTTAGTTAGTTAGTACGTAATTTGCATCTGCACTCAATCTAAGAATTTTACAGATATATTCTCTCTTTTCCTAAAGAAAAAGGAACTCACGAGTGAGTATTTATCTTGATATATCCGAAACTTGAGCGCAGAGAATTGCAGCCTGGCACAGCATTGGTCAGCACCATGGGTCCCCATCTCATCTTCTGCCAGGTCAGCTTCATCCCTAGCCAACCCTGTTGGGGGCAAAAGGCAAGGGGGTAGCTGCAGAACAATGCCCGGCTGTCCAATGGCCTGAAGCACATAATAATTCAGCAGAAAGAAACACGGAAAAGAGGCTTGACAAATTTCATTCTTGGTCTTTTTCACCAAATTTTTATGATAATGACTGGTATAAATATCGGGTGGTGCTAGGAAAGTCGGCCATTTAATTCCGCTCTTTCGTTCGAGATTGCAACATGTGAGGAATTGGCAATGAGTCAAAAACAACTATCGAAGTTTTCATCTCCTGAGGCTAGACGGCAGACACCTATGAATCTTTCTCACCGCATGCTATCCCCCATTTTCCTTTCTCAAGTTGCACTATGACTGTGTGGTGACTGTGTGTTGCCTTTAGTATTTATTCTATAAAAAGGCACACACCCTTTTTAAAAAACTTTATGAGAAAATGATCTTGTTTTTTGTATTGAGCTCACGTTCATTGACAATCATAGGTTGGCAATAATCCCTTACATGATTTTACTTTCTTAATTCCTTTAGAGCTCAGAATAATCCGCACAGCATACAGAAACAATCCAACAATATTTACAAGTCAGTGCAATAAGAGTAGGCTTACATTAATAACTAATTTTGTGAACTCATCAAATAAAAAATGTGTATTCAAATAAAGCATAAACTAAAAGTGGGGACATGTGCAATATTTGTTTCCATGTGAGGAGAAGGCAGGACAACTTTTTTTTTTTCGAGCAGGTCGGGGGGGGGGGGGATAATCCCCACCTACTTTCATTCATCAGCGTGAAGTGCGCTTAGGAATATAGCGTTCGTTACAACCGGTAACCGAGCCGGAAGGTCTAGTGAGCGCCGGCCAAAGTGGACAACGAATTACAGGGCGAGAGGGTCACGCAGGACCGAAGGTTGAGAGGGAACAGAGGGCTGGCCGCGCGCGGCGAGCGCCGGAAGCGAGAGTCCAGCGAGTGGGGAACGCCAAGCGTCGAGCAGCTGCCGCTCGCTCGCGTCGCGGATGCGGAACCGCCAGAGTTCCAAGTCGGCGGCGGCCTCGTGTAGGATGGACGAGCAGCCCGGGTCTTGTTGTTGAAGACCACGTCATTGCGCGCGATCCGGATGCGCCGACAAACGGTGATCAAGGCGTCAGCTTTAAGCGCGTCCGGTGTGACATCCCATGTCACGATTTAGGGTTTAGCACGTAATCACTACCCTAATCACATCCTTAATCAGGTGCTAATGCTAAATCACCCAACTAGGAAAAAGAAAATAAGAAAAATAAAAAGGAAAAAAAAGGAAAACCTAAGCCTAAACCCTAGCCTTAACAAAAATGCAAAAATTATAAAAACACTACCCCTAGATTTTTGCACTACTGGATTGCTCATGTAAAAAGAAGAATTTACAACATTTTTACCAAATTTTTGAACAAGGTTTTGAATGCCCAAAAATTCAAATTCAAATCTGGAACACTGTCATTTGTGAATTTTGTAGGAATTTTTGGAAGCAAGTTTAGAACTTCAAACTAAAAGATGAAAATTAGAGCACATCATCCTGAATCTCCCCATATTTTTGGTTTTATTTTTGGAGCACCAGAAACATGAATTTTGGTCAAGGTTTCAAACTGTAGATTTGAAATTCAAAAGAGCACCTCGAGCTACGGTTGCCCGGTGGGCAATGGCGGACCGACCGCCGGTCCGGCGCCACCGCGGCCGCCCCCGCGCGTGCCCTGCCCCGTCAAATCGCCACGCAAACCCCCTGACCACCTCCCAACCGTCCTGTACCCGCCGGCCAACGGGAACGGCCGGGAATTGAAGGCCGCGCCTCCCCCTCCCCCTGCCGGCCGTGCACCGCCCGTCCCCTCCGCCTTAGAAAACACCGCACGGGAGCCAAGGCTACATCTCAACGCCTCCAATCATTCGCCCACATCTCTCTGCACCTCCTCGCACCGTTGCCTCACCTCCTCTCCCTCGCCGGCGCGTGAATCGGAGGAAAGAGCCGCCGCCGCCCGGAGAACCACCATGGCCGCCCCCGCCCACGGCTCGGTCTAGGCGAGTGCTCATGCCCTACTTCTTGGCCGAGGCGACGCACCGAGGTCCCTACTAGCTTCCCCTAATGCGGCTGCCCCTACCATGCAGGAGTTCGCCGGCAATTTGGCGAAAACCGCACCGCCGTCGCACCGGCAGCGCCACCCCGCCGACGAGACCCTACTTCCGGCCATCCTCGTCACCGGCCGACCGCACGCCGACGACCCCCACACCCAGGTGATGCTCGCGGACCTCTCCCCTTCACCTCTCTCTCCTCGAGCCACGCGCGCGCCGCCGCCGAACCCCCGCGGTGCTCGCCGCTCGCCGCGCCGCCACTCCGGCCGCCGTCGGTCCCGGGACCCCACCGTCGTCTTCCCCGCACCACGCGCACCAATCTCCCCAAAGGCCGGAGCATGAGCTCCAGCGCAGCGCCGCCGCGAGCGAGCTCGCCGGAGCTCGCACCGCCTCTGTTTTAAAAATCGCCCGATGGCATTCTCGTAAATACACCCGAACTTCGTTTGAGTTTGAAAAATTCATATCTAGCGTTTGAGTCGTCCAAAAATTACAAACTAAAATGTTTTGGAAACTAGAAGACCTGTACTTTCATACAAGTAACATGAACTCATCAGATCTGGTCATTTTCATATTTTTACAAAAATGACAAAAGTCAATCCCTGAAAACTTAACTAAGCCATAACTTTAAAAATCTAAATCCAAATTAAATGCCACTTAGCCAAAGTCTTCACCCAGACACACATGAATTTTTGGCACTAGAAGATCTGCATTTCATTTCATATTTTTGAAGTTATTGCATTTCTTGCCTTTTCTGTATTTAATTTTTAATTAAATCTGTATAAATTATTTTTGCATGAAACTTGGTAATTAATTTCCTTTTGGTACTGTGCATATGTAGAAAATCCCATGTTAAATTTTGAGCATGTTGAGTAATGATAACCCTAGATCTAAATTCCAAAAAGTCATTTTCAGCACATGCATAAATAGTTTTATGTCACTCAAAATCATGTCCATGCATGTTTATGTAATTTCCACTGTTCATTATGTCCTTTAGCACCTCATGGCAGGTTTAGTCAAAAGGTTTCATGTATTTCACGTATGTATGAATTTTAAAATCGAATTCCTATTTTAAAAGGAAATCGTCATCGCATGTGATGTTAAAATACACAAGCCTAGATTCCTTCGTATGGTACTATGGAAACTTGTTAAGATATTAGTGCCAAAACCTACACCAACCACAGCACTCATGTCTATGCCACCAAGTCCTTACTCATTATATTAGTATGACCATGCTTGTCATGTATTTGGACCCCCCTTAAAGAAAACAAGAGACATGTCATGCTTGCTAAGGTTTGAGCAAACAAACTTGTGATTAATGTGTTCATAGGCATCTTTACAAAACAGCACACATGCATTGCTCTCATCATCAACCTTGTATTCATATGACTTATGCATTGCATTTCATTCCTTAGGTGACGACGCCGAATTGATCCCGCCGGAAGAAGCTATTGCCACGCTCAACGCTTGTGAGGCTAGTGCTAACTTCGATCACTCTCAAGGCAAGCCCCGGTGCATTCCTATTATTTTGAAATGTCTTTCTTTATCACTCTATTAAGGATGATGAATGTGCATTTAAGTTTAGCCGTTGATTGGAAATCCACGTGCATAAATTCCTATATGTCCTATGTCGATTATGTGTCATATCCTCGTTAGAATTGCTATGCTATGTTTATGGAGTCAACGATAGATTGGGGATCTCACTCATGGCTTATGATTAAATGTGAACATGATGAATTTGGTTAAAATTGAGAACACCCCATTGTGGCTTCGCGAACAAGTTTGAGTTGTGTACCACTTGCATACCTTTCTTATGGGGATTGGTAAACCTATGTAGCTTGTAAGTTGTAAAGTGAGCCGGATATCTCACCGATCCGGAGGTGATGTGTTTGGCACGGTGGTTGCACGGGTTGAGGACCGTTGGAGAGTACATGGGTTAAGCCTTGGGCGCGTTGTTGAACGGTCGCAAGGGGGACGTGTACTCGGGGTCGGTGGCCCCGTGTTTTACTTTACGATGAACTCGCGAACGGTGGCCATACGTGTTCTTAAATGATGCGTATGTCGTGCATTTGGGTTCCTTCCTGCAGGATTAATAATTCGATAATTATCGCCGTTTCCTCTCGGTTAATGAGTACCACTTGATTCGAGCAGTTCGCAATGTGTAGTAATGGAAAGAGATTGAATAGCGTGCTGTTTTATATTGATATTAAATTGTATTGCAAACTCTTGTCTTGCTAGTATGCTCACTAAAGTTTCTTTTATGCAACAACCCTATTAATTTGGCTAAGTAATAAATGTGCCAACCTAATTAGCATAGGTGCTATTTATGCAAAAGGCCAAGTTAAACCGGTCAAGCCCCATGCATCTAGGAGTCGGTCTTAGATGGCCAATTTGACGGGTAAGACTTACGGAGTATGTTAGATACTCGAGGCTTTGCCACTTCATGTTGATTTACGGGTTTCCCGCAAGCCGGTTTTTGTGATTGTTGTGGTAAGGTGGTTTGGGATGGAGAAGAGCCCAAAGAGTGGACCATTGAATGGGTCCCTAGCTCTCCGACCCATGATGAGTGAGCCATGGCCTAGGCCGGCATGGTTCCCTTAAGTTATCTATGTATCGTCGAGTTATGTATTTCGCTTCCGCACTTTAAATTCGAACAAAGATCATGGTTATGTAAGACTTAATTTCGAACCTAATGTATCTTTTATTCGAACTCTATGTTGTAATCAAGACTTAATTATGTAACCTTGCAAATCGTGTATGTTTGTTAATGTGATGCTATGTATGGTTGCTTCGTCAATCATCTCCCAAGGCGATCCGTACCACACTTAACTATCTTTCGGGATAGGGGTGTGACACGTGGTATCGGAGCCGATTTGGGATTTGCGTCACGCTAACACTCATTCTAAAAATCTTAAAACACGTTTTTGAGTCACGGTGAGGCACGAGTCTAGATAGAAAGGCCAATATAAGGACTATATAGAATGGTGGCAAAACTAACCCCGTGTTATGATTGTTAAATATTTTGCAACTACGGCTTGAGCAAAGGTATGTGATTGAGTGTTGTCAATTTTCGCATGATATTATTGGTGTGACTCGAATACACTCTTATTCGAGAGCTCTCCATGTGAGGCGAGGCGACATGGATTTATTTTTGGCTTGTTTCTTTTGAATTTGATGTAATGTTTCTGGAATCCATCTCTTGCAGGTACATAACAACGCTTTAGATCGTATAGTATCGTGCGAGAGGTGTGTGTGCCACCGATGCGCTTGTCCGATACTCGTATCGGCGGGCGCGGTCTTTTAATTTTGTGAGGACGTACGGAACGACATATTGAGCATCCATCATCTTTGCATATCATGTCATCATGTCAAACATATGCATGTGAACTTATCTAAATGAAATCATCACGAAAAATGGGACACATAGCTTCATTCTCACAAAAGTTTGAAAACCGGAAACAAAAACGTGGCAGATTTCTTAACTTCCATGAAAATGAGCATAACTTTCAAGTCACTTATCCAAATAAGGCAAATAAGGACTTTCTGGAAAGCTTGTATTGTGCACTACAACAATCTTCTAGTCTCAGGTCTTGCAAAAATCTGGAACGTAGCTAGAATTGCCCATTACAGAGAGCTGTTCTGGAATTTCAGAATGTGCTCCGGTTCTGTCCCTGTCGTAGATCATGCATAACTTTCAAACGACAAGTCGGATTGAGCTGTTCTAGGATGCGTTGGAAAGCTTAAGAAATTGTCTAAAACTTTCGTAACAAAATAAAGGTTTGATTCAGCCCAGAAACAGGAGTAATTATCAAGTTTCGGTAGCATGTCCATCCTGACCAAAAATCTGGAACCGTGTTAGGATTGTGCGAAAAGTTTTGTTGCATTCTTTTGCTAAGTTGGTGCCATTCCATCGTTCATGCTCTACTTATTTAGCATGTTTTGTTGTTGGATATTGAGTTTTGACTCGTGTTTCAAAATTCTCCGACAGATGGCTCCCGGCAAGCTCATGTTGGACCGTGAGAACCTCGCGAGGCGGGTGCTCGAGTTGGAGCAGAAGCGTGCTGCCCTGCAGGCCACCCTCGCCACCCGCGATGCCGAGCTTACCACCCGCGACGCCGAGCTCGCCGCTCGCGACGCCGAGCTTGCTGCCCGCACCGCCGAGCTAGCCGAGCGCACTACCGAGGTGGACACCCTCCGTACGCAGCTCGAGTATAGCGAGACGGAGCGCTGGAACTTCTTCGAGCAGCTCCACGACGCCCACCTTGCCCTTCAGGGCGATGGAGCCGCCGCTCTGCAGGCCACGCTCGATGAGCGTGATGCCCAGCTCACCGCCGCGAATGAGGAAAATTACGTCCTCTCCGGCCAGGTGGACGCCCTTCTCGAGGAGAAGGATGAGTTGGAGGTTACTCTCCCGGAGACTCGGGGCGCTTGGGATGCTTTGGAGGGAGACCTCCAGTAACGCCCGAGCGACCATAGCGCATAACAACGCTACCATTGAGCATCTCCAAGCCGCCAACAACGCCCTGCACGCCATCCTCAATGGCGGACCTCCCGAGCCACTTGAGATCATCCCACCCGAGGAGGATGTGGAGATGAGTGATGGCGAGGAGGCTTCCGACGTCGAGGACGGAGCACCACCCTCTCCCATGAGGGATGACACCGACTACTACGGTGATGACTGTCACACCCCTATCCCGAAAGATAGTTAAGTGTGGTACGGATCGCCTTGGGAGATGATTGACGAAGCAACCATACATAGCATCACATTAACAAACATACACGATTTGCAAGGTTACATAATTAAGTCTTGATTACAACATAGAGTTCAAATAAAAGATACATTAGGTTCGAGGTTAAGTCTTACATAACCATGATCTTTGTTCGAATTTAAAGTGCGGAAGCGAAATACAACTCGACGATACATAGATAACTTAAGGAACCATGCCGGCCTAGGCCATGGCTCACTCATCATGGGTCGGAGAGCTAGGGACCCATTCAATGGTCCACTCTTTGGGCTCTTCTCCATCCCAAACCACCTTACCACAACAATCACAAAATCCGGCTTGCGGATAACCCGTAAACAACATGTAGTGGCAAAGCCCGAGTATCTAACATACTCCGCAAGTCTTACCCGTCAAATTGGCCATCTAAGACCGACTCCTAGATGCATGGGGCTTGACCGGTTTAACTTGGCATTTTGCATAAATAGCACCTATGCTAATTAGGTTGGCAATTTTATTACTTAGCCAAGTTAATAGGGTTGTTGCGTAAGGAAACTTTAGTGAGCATACTAACAATACAAGAGTTTGCAATACAATTTAGTATCAATATAAAACAGCAAGCTCTTCCATCTCTTTCCATTACTACACATTGTAAACTGCTCGAATCAAGTGGTACTCATTAACCGAGAGGAAACGGCGATAATTATCGAATTATTAATCCTGCAGGAAAGAACCCAAATGCACGACATACGCATCATTTAAGAACACGTATGGCCACCGTTCGCGAGTTCATCATAAAGTAAAACACGGGGCCACCGACCCCGAGTACACGTCCCCTTGCGACCGTTCAACAACGCGCCCAAGGCTTAACCCATGTACTCTCCAACGGTCCTCAACCCGTGCAACCACCGTGCCAAACACATCACCTCCGGGTCGGTGAGATATCCGGCTCACTTTACAACTTACAAGCTACATAGGTTTACCAATCCCCATAAGAAAGGTATGCAAGTGGTACACAACTCAAACTTGTTCGCGGAGCCACAATGGGGTGTTCTCAATTTTTAACCACAATCATCATGTTCAAGTTTAATCATAAACCATAGGTGAGATTTCCCATCTATCGTTGACTCCAAAAACATAGCATAGCCTTTCTAACGAGGATATGACACATAAGCAACATAGGACATATAGGAATTTATGCACGTGGATTTCCAATCAATTCCTAGAACTTAAATGCACATTCATCATCCTTAATATAGTGATTAAAAGAAAGACATTTCAAATAATAGGAATGCACCGGGGCTTGCCTTGAGAGTGATCGAAGTTAGTACTAGCTTCACAAGCGTTGAGCGTGGCGATAGCTTCTTCCGGCGGGCTCAATTCGGCGTCGTCACCTAAGGAATGAAATGCAATGCATAAGTCATATGAGTACAAGGTCGATGATGAGAGTAATGCATGGGTGCTGTTTTGTAAAGACTCAAATGAGTGTGTAATTCAAAAGTTTGTCTGTTCGAACCCTAATAAGCATGACATGTCTCTTGTTTTCTTTTACGGAACCCAATTACATGAGCAAGCACAACCATACTAATATAATGAGCAATGACTTGATGCATAGACATGAGTGCTGTGGTTAGTGTAGGTTTAGCACTAATATTTTAGCAAGTTTTTATAGTGCAATACGAAGAAATCTAGGCTCTATGCATTTTGACATCACATGCGATGACGATTCCCTTTTAGAATAGAATTTCGATTCCAAAATTCATACTTAGGTGAAATACGTGAAACCTTTTGACTAAACCTGCCATGAGGTGCTAAAGGACATAATGAACAGTAGAAATTACATAGACATGCATGAACACGATTTTAAATGACATAAAACGAATTATGTTTGTGCTGAAATTGATTCCTTTGAAATTTGGATCTAGGGTTTGCAAAAATCATTATTTAACATGCTCAAAAATTAATATGGGATTTTCTACATATGTACAGTACCAAAAGGAAATTAATTGCCAAGTGTCATGCAAAAATAATTTATACAGAATTAATTAAAATTTAAATACAGAGAATGCAAGAAATGCAATAACTTGAAAAATATGAAATGAAATGTAGATTTTCCAGTGCCAAAATTTCATGTGTGTCAGGGTGAAGACTTTGGCCAAGTGGCTTTTAATTTGGATTTATATTTTTAAAGTTATGGCCTAGTTAAGTTTTTAGGGGTTGACTTTTGTCATTTTTATAAAAATGTGAAAATGACCAGATCTGAGGAGTTCATGTTACTTTTATGAAAGTACAGGTCTTCTAGTTTCCAAAACATTTTAGTTTGTAATTTTTGGACGATTCAAACGCTAGATATGGAATTTTTAAACTCAAACGAAGTTCGGACCTAATTACGAAAATGCCATCGAGTATATTTAAACAGAGGTGGGCGGCGCGGGCTCCGGCCGCGGTGGCCGGCGCCGGCGAGGCTGGCCGCGGCGGCGCTGCGCTGGAGCTCATGCTCCGGCCTTTGGCGAAAATGAAGCGCATGGCGCGGGGAACACGTGCGTGGCGATGAGGGGTCCGCGCGATGGCCGGAGCGTCGGCGACGCGGTGCGGCGGCGGGGCGGCACTTCGGCGGCGTCGCGCGCCGCGCACGAGGGCGAGAGGGGGTGCGGTCGGGGGCAAAGCTTCGCCTCACCTTTGGGAACGACGGCGTCGGTGTGGGTGGCGATGGAGGGGACCGGGTGTGGGAGCTCGACGGGGACCGACGGTGGCGACGGCGGCGGCGGCCCCTTTCTTCGAAATTCGCGGCCCTGGCTGCACCCAATGGAACCAGGTCGAGGGGGAGGTCTAGGGGTGCCGGCGCACTCGCTTGAGGGAGAAAATAGGGAAGGGACAGGCTTGCCTAGAGGCGGGAGCTCGGGGCGGCGTCCATGGCGGTGGCGGCCGAATTTTTCCTCTCGCGCGAGCTGCGGTGAGAGGGGTAGTGAGGCGGTGGTGCGGCGAGGAGCGTGAGGGCTTCCAATAATTGGTGGCGAAGAGTTGGCGGCCCTTGGCGCCGTTTTCTAATGGGGCGAGGGCGGGCGGCGCACGGCCGGCAGGAGAGGTTCGCGCGGCTTCAATGCCGGCCTCTCCTGTTGGTTCTCGGGTACAAACGGTTGGGGAGATGCTCCGAGAGGGAGCTGCGGATGGGACGGGGCAGGGGCGTGCCCGGGGCAGGCGCGGGAGGCGGAGGACCGCCGGGCATGGCGCCATTGCCCGGTGGCT
This sequence comes from Chloris gayana, assembly GCA_031894775.1. Taxonomy (NCBI): domain Eukaryota; kingdom Viridiplantae; phylum Streptophyta; class Magnoliopsida; order Poales; family Poaceae; genus Chloris; species Chloris gayana. The sequence goes on along the minus strand of JAUNZO010005042.1, from coordinate 21,812 downwards.
ACCGTTGCTTGGTTTGAATTTTTGAGATTTGAACTACCGTTCGGGAATTTGGATAAAAATCATAGTTCTAGGGCTCCAAAAATAAAACCAAAAATATGGGGAGGTTCAGGATGATTCACTTTAATTTTCATCTTTTAGTTTGAAGTCACAAACTTGCCTCCAAAAATTCATACAAAATTCACAAGTAGCAGTGTTTCAGATTTGAATTTGAATTTTTGGGCTTTCAAATCTTGGTTCAAAAATTTGGTAAAAATATTGTAAATTCATCTTTTTACATGAGCAATCCAGTGGTGCAAAAATATGTGGGTAGTGTTTTTATAATTTTTGCATTTTGGTTAGGGCTAGGGTTTAGGGGTGGTTTTTCCTTTTTCCTTTTTATTTTCCTTCTTTTCCTTTGGGCAATTATGGTTAGTACTTCATTAGTGGGGTGATTAGGGTACTAACTACGAGATTAGCCTTAATCGTGACATGGGATGTCACAGCCCTCCCCCTTAAAGAAATTCTCGTCCCGAGAATCGCTACGAATTAAGGAGAGGGAGTGCGGAAAAGTTACCGATTTGTGTGACGCGAGGAACTCGGGAAAATTCTTCTCTAGAAAATCCTCTTGTTCCCAAGTTGCTTCTTCTTCGGTGTGGTTACTCCATTGCACTTTGTAGAAGGTGATGGTGCGATTGCGAGTTACTCGGTCGCTTTGATCGATAATCCGGACGGGGTATTCGGGGTAGGAGAGATCTTCTTCTAGTTGATCGATGTCGGAAATGACCACATCTATCGGAGGCTTCAAGCATTTCTTGAGTTGAGATACGTGGAACACATTGTGCACTCGAGCAAGACTTTCCGGTAGTTGCAATCGGTAAGCAACCGCGCTATGCTTTTCCACAATCGGATAGGGTCCGATATAGCGGGGTGCTAACTTTCCTTTAATTCCAAACCGGGATACGCCCTTATTCGGAGAGACACGAAGATAAACGTGATCTCCCTTCTCAAATTCCAATGGGCGTCTCCTCTTGTTAGCGTAACTCACTTGACGAGATTGTGCGGCTTTCATGTTGGCTTGAATTTGTCGAACCTTCTCTTCGGCTTGAGTGACAAGATCGGGACCAAAAGTGGTTCTTTCTCCCGCTTCCGACCAATTTAAGGGTGTACGACAAGAGTGACCATATAACGCTTCAAACGGTGACATTCCCGAACTCTCTTGATAGCTATTGTTGTACGAGAACTCGGCGAATGGAAGACAATCATCCCAATTTCCTCTATTTTCCATAGCACATGCTCTCAAGATATCCTCCAAATATTGATTCAATCTCTCGGTTTGTCCATCCGTTTGCGGGTGATATGCGGAGCTTCTAATGAGGGTGGTTCCAAGACAAGAATGCAATTGTTCCCAAAAGCGAGATACAAATTGCGGACCTCGATCGGAAACAATAGTTTTAGGTACTCCATGCAAACATAACACTCTTGAGATGTATAGCTCAGCATATTTCTTGGTATTGTAGGTGGTATGGACGGGGATGAAATGTGCGGATTTAGTTAACCTATCCACAATAACCCAAATTGAATCATGCTTCTTTGATGTGAGAGGCAATCCAACTATAAAATCCATAGCAATGTCCTCCCACTTCCAAACGGGAATCTTCAATGGGTTCAATAATCCGGCCTTTCTCAAATGGTCGGCTTTCACTCGTTGACAAGTATCACACTCGGCCACATACCGTGCAATCTCACGCTTCATGCGTGTCCACCAAAACTTTTCTCTTAGGCCGCGATACATCTTGTTGCTACCGGGGTGTATGGAATATTTAGACAAATGTGCCTCATCCATTATTTTCTTCCGTAATTCCATATCCTTCGGAACAACGAGACGTTGGTTGAACCATAATACACCATTGTCATCTTGTCGGAAACATGTAGCTTCATCTTTCTCAATCTTTTGCCGAATAAATTCCATACCTTCGTCCTTCTTTTGCGCCTCAATAATTTCCTCACGAAGGGTAGGAATGAGAGCTAGATTATATAGCGAACCATAGGGAATGACTCGAAGACTCGGTTCACTAGGATCTGAAATTTCCGAGTTTTCCTTAGAACAACCGGTAATATGATTGCATTGATCCTTGCGACTCAACGCGTCGGCAACCACGTTAGCTTTACCCGGATGGTAATGGATTTCCAACTCATAATCCTTGATTAATTCCAACCATCTACGTTGCCTCATATTCAACTCTTGTTGGGTGAAGATATATTTGAGACTCTTATGATCGGTGTAGAGGTTGACAAGATTTCCAAGTAGATAATGCCTCCAAGTTTTTAAAGCAAGGACAACCGAGGCTAGCTCCAAATCATGAGTGGGGTAATGTTGTTCATGCTTGCGAAGTTGACGAGAAGCATAAGCAATGACACGACCTTCTTGCATTAACACACATCCTAGACCGGTGCCGGACGCATCACAATACACGTCAAACGGCTTGGTGATGTCGGCTTGTGCTAACACCGGAGCGGATGTCAAATGCTTCTTGAGAGTTTGGAAGGCTTCTTCACATTCACGGCTCCATTTAAACTTAGCGTCTTTCTCCAATAATTTTGTCATAGGCTTGGCTATGCTTGAAAAATTGGGAATGAACTTCCGATAGTAGCCGGCAAGACCTAGAAAACTCCGGATTTGTCTCACCGACCTTGGGGATTTCCAAACAAGCACGTCTTCCACTTTACTTGGGTCAACGGCTACACCTTCCGCGGAAATAATGTGACCCAAGAAAGGCACTTGCTTCAACCAAAATTCACACTTGCTAAACTTGGCATACAATTGATGATCACGAAGCCGTTGGAGAACAATGCGAAGGTGTTCGGCATGCTCTTCTTCGGACTTCGAATAAATAAGAATGTCGTCAATGAAGACCACGACAAACTTATCCAACTCGGGTATAAATACCGAATTCATCAAGTACATAAAATGAGCCGGGGCGTTCGTGAGCCCAAAAGACATGACGAGATACTCAAAGAGACCATACCGTGTAGAGAACGCGGTTTTTGGAATATCTTCGGCTCGGATCTTGATTTGATGGTAACCGGATCGGAGGTCAATCTTAGAGAAAACCTTAGCACCAACTAATTGATCAAAGAGAATATCAATCCGAGGGAGCGGGTATTTATTCTTAATAGTTACCGCATTGAGAGGGCGATAATCCACACATAGACGTAGCGTCTTGTCTTTCTTCTTCACAAAGAGAGCGGGACATCCCCACGGAGAAGAACTAGGGCGAATATATCCTTTATCCATAAGCTCACTCAATTGCTCTTTTAAGATTGCTAGCTCATTGGGAGCCATCTTGTACGGCCTACGGGAAATTGGTGCCGTACCGGGTTGGAGCTCAATTCTAAACTCGACATCCCGATCGGGTGGCATGCCCGGTAAGTCATCCGGAAAAACATCGGGAAACTCACATACCACGGGAATATCCTCAATCCGTTTTCCCTCGAGGTGGTAGATTTTTGAAGTGGAGAATTTCGGATGGGGTAGCCGGAGAATAGACGAACCATGGAGTGGGGAGTTTAGGTGAACTTCACGAGAATCGATATGTAGAACGGCTTTATGAAGCTTCATCCACCTCATACCTAGAATTATATCTATCCCTTGCCCACACAAAACTATGAGAGATGAGGGGTATATCTTTCTTTCTAGGTGTAGTGGGACTTGCCTCAACTCTAGGTTTGTTTTTATTTTTCCACCGGGTGATGTGATGATATAGGGAATATCCAAAACGGTAGGAGTGAGTTGTAGGGTTTTTGCACATGCTTGACTAATGAAATCATGAGTTGCACCCGAATCAAAAAGAACCAAAGTGGAGTGGTTGTTGACCGAAAACATACCCGAAAGTACCGGTTCTCCCGCTTGAATCTCTTCGGCCGTGGTATAGTTGACTCGGCCATTCTTAGCATTTGGCGTGGAGGATTGATTGCGATTCCCATTCCCGTTATTCCCATTGCGGTTTTGGTTGTTGTTGCCGCTTCCGGAACCATTGTTGTTGTTGCTCCGGGTTGCGGGTCGGAACACGGCAATCCTTTGCGAAATGACCCGGACGTCCACAATTAAAGCACGGACCTTGAGGACCGGGCCTAGCACCTTGGTATTGCTGCTGTGGAGGGCGGAACGAGGTGGTATGCTGCTGATTTCCACCGTGGGAGTGGTGGTGTTGCTGCGGCACAACCGACGTGAGCCCCCGTCGGCGGCAATGCGGCCCGAAACTTCGTCCGGTCGGGGAAGTGATAGCTAGCTTGTACTTGGGCGGAGCGGAGCCGGATGGATTTCCTACGGCGCGCTTCCTCTTCTTGTCCTCTTGGTGAGCACGGATAGCATCTTCTTGCACAATTGCGGCACTCATTAAGTCATTGAACGTGCCGGTAGTGACTTGAGCCAAGCGATCTTGTAACTTCGGGCTTAGCCCCGAACGAAAGCAATCCTTCTTCTTGTCATCCGTGTCGGCATGATAGGATGCATATTGAGCCAAGTAGTTGAACTTCCGTGCATACTCTTGCACGGTTCCGGCACCTTGCTTCAAACTAAGGAACTCTTGCAACTTGCGCTTCATGAGACCGGCGGGAATGTGATGCGCGCGAAATGCGGTGCAAAAGTCCGGCCAGTTCACTTGAGTACCGGCGGGAAGTGCGGCGGTGAAGCTTGCCCACCATGCACTAGCGGAGCCACGAAGTTGCTGAGCTGCAAAGAGAACCTTTTGCTCCGATGTGCAATTGAGGAGAGCAAACTTCGACTCAATGATGCGGAGGAAATTATCCGCCTCCAACGGATCGGTAGTAGCTTCACCAAACTTGGGCGGCTGAGTGGCCCAAAAGTCGGCATAGGTGGAATTCCTCGGCCCTTGGGGTGGCGGTCCTTGGCCTTGTCCTTGATTGGTTTGACTTGCAAAGAACAAGCGGAACATCTCGTTTTGGTTGGACACGAGTTGTTCCAACGGCGTGAGGGGTGGAGGGTTAGGGAGTTGCTCTTCCCTCGCACCATGCCCACTTCCGAAGCTTCACCACGGCGGGTATTCACCATCTCGTCATGCATGAAAAAAAAAAAAAAATTTTTCTCACGTTAGCTCATTAGACCAAGAGCTAAAATAGCAAGAAAACATGACATTGGGCATAAGGGACCAAAAATTTCAGATTGCATGTACGAAGAAAATATTGATGAAATAAGCATAATGCATTGGCAACACACATATTCCATAGATTCTAACATACTAGCAACATGATAGAAATTTTTGATACACGGAAACCACGAATCCGATACAACACGGTCTTAGGTTACATCACATGTGACCCACAAACAAACACAAATCTCGGAGAGCTTAATTAACAACACGCGGATCGTTTTCCAACACGGTTACATGCCTCACGGGATTACAACTCCTACACACATAGAGCTACGACCACCGGTCGTGACAACTACTCGTCGTCATCGCCGTAGTAGTCGACGTCATCCCTCATGGGAGAGGGTGGTGCTCCATCCTCGACGTCGGAAACATCCTCGCCATCACTCATCTCCACATCCTCCTCGGGTGGGATGATCTCAAGTGGCTCGGGAGGTCCGCCATTAAGGATGGCGTGCAAGGCGTTGTTGGCGGCTTGGAGATGCTCAATGGTAGCGTTGTTATGCGCTATGGTCGCTCGGGCGTTTTGGAGGTCTCCCTCCAAAGCATCCCTAGCACCCCGAGTCTCCAAGAGGATAACATCCAACTCATCCTTCTCCTCGAGAAGGGCATCCACCTGGCCGGAGAGGACGTAGTTCTCCTCATTCGCGGCGGCGAGCTGGGCATCACGCTCATCAAGCGTGGCCTGCAGAGCGGCGGCTCCATTGCCTTCAAGGGCAAGGTGGGCGTCGTGGAGCTGCTCGAAGAAGTTCCAACGCTCCGTCTCGCTATACTCGAGCTGCGTACGGAGGGTGTCCACCTCGGTAGTGCGCTCGGCTAGCTCGGCGGTGCGGGCAGCAAGCTCGGCGTCGCGAGCGGCGAGCTCGGCGTCGCGGGTGGTGAGCTCGGCGTCGCGGGTGGCGAGGGTGGCCTGCAGGGCAGCACGCTCCTGCTCCAACTCGAGCACCCGCCTTGCGAGGTTCTCACGGTCCAACATGAGCTTGCCGGGGGCCATCTGTCGGAGAATTTTGAAACACAAGTCAAAACTCAAGATCCAACAACAAAACATGCTAAATAAGTAAAGCATGAATGATGGAATGGCACCAACTTAGCAAAAGAATGCGACAAAACCTTTTTGCACAATCCTAACACGGTTCCATTTTTCTGGACAGATTTGACACGCTACCGAAACTCGATAATTACTCCTGTTCCTGGGCTGTTTCACACTTTCATTTTGTTTCAAAAGTTTTAGACAAATTCTTAAGCTTTCCAACGCATCCTAGAACAGCTCAATCCGACTTGTCGTTTGAAAGTTATGCACGATCCACGACAGGGACAGAACCGGAGCACATTCCGAAAAATTCCAGAACAGCTCTCTGTAAAGGGGCAATTCTAGCTACGTTCTAGATTTTTACAAGACCTGAGACTAGGAGATTGTTGTAGTGCATAATACAAGCTTTCCAGAAAGTCCTTATTTGCCTTATTTGGATAAGTAACTTGTAAGTTATGCTCATTTCTACGGGAGCTAAGAAATCTGCCACGTCTTTGTTTCCGGTTTTCAACCTTTTGTGGGAATCAAGCTAGGTGATCAAATTTTTGGTGATTGTTCCATTTATATGAGTTCACATGCATATTTTTGACATGATGACATGATATGCAAAGATGATGGATGCTCAATATGTCGTTCCGTACGTCCTCACAAAAGTAAAAGACCGCGCCCGCCGATACGAATATCGGACAAGCGCATCGGTGGCACACACACCTCTCACACGATACTACACGAGCTAAAACGTTGTTATGTACCTGCAAGAGATGGATTCCAGAAACATTACATCAAATTCAAAGGAAACAAGCCAAAAATAAATCCATGTCACCTCGCCTCACATGGAGAGCTCTCGAATAAGAGTGTATTCGAGTCACACCAATAATATCTTGCGAAAATTGACAACACCCAATCACATACCTTTGCCAAAGCCGTAGTTGCAAAATATTTAAACAATCATCACACGGGGTTAGTTTTGCCACCATTCTATATAGTCCTTATATTGGCCTTTCTATCTAGACTCGTACCTCACCGTGACACAAAAACGGGGTTTAAGATTTTTAGAATGAGTGTTAGCGTGACGCAAATCCCAAGTCGGCTCGATACCACGTGTCACACCCCTATCCCGAAAGATAGTTAAGTGTGGTACGGATCGCCTTGGGAGATGATTGACGAAGCAACCATACATAGCATCACATTAACAAACATACACGATTTGCAAGGTTACATAATTAAGTCTTGATTACAACATAGAGTTCAAATAAAAGATACATTAGGTTCGAGATTAAGTCTTACATAACCATGATCTTTGTTCGAATTTAAAGTGCGGAAGCGAAATACAACTCGACGATACATAGATAACTTAAGGAACCATGCCGGCCTAGGCCATGGCTCACTCATCATGGGTCGGAGAGCTAGGGACCCATTCAATGGTCCACTCTTTGGGCTCTTCTCCATCCCAAACCACCTTACCACAACAATCACAAAATCCGGCTTGCGGATAACCCGTAAACAACATGTAGTGGCAAAGCCCGAGTATCTAACATACTCCGCAAGTCTTACCCGTCAAATTGGCCATCTAAGACCGACTCCTAGATGCATGGGGCTCGACCGGTTTAATTTGGCATTTTGCATAAATAGCACCTATGCTAATTAGGTTGGCAATTTTATTACTTAGCCAAGTTAATAGGGTTGTTGCGTAAGGAAACTTTAGTGAGCATACTAACAATACAAGAGTTTGCAATACAATTTAGTATCAATATAAAACAGCAAGCTATTCAATCTCCTTCCATTACTACACATTGTAAACTGCTCGAATCAAGTGGTACTCATTAACCGAGAGGAAACGGCGATAATTATCGAATTATTAATCCTGCAGGAAAGAACCCAAATGCACGACATACGCATCATTTAAGAACACGTATGGCCACCGTTCGCGAGTTCATCATAAAGTAAAACACGGGGCCACCGACCCCGAGTACACGTCCCCTTGCGACCGTTCAACAACGCGCCCAAGGCTTAACCCATGTACTCTCCAACGGTCCTCAACCCGTGCAACCACCGTGCCAAACACATCACCTCCGGGTCGGTGAGATATCCGGCTCACTTTACAACTTACAAGCTACATAGGTTTACCAATCCCCATAAGAAAGGTATGCAAGTGGTACACAACTCAAACTTGTTCGCGGAGCCACAATGGGGTGTTCTCAATTTTTAACCACAATCATCATGTTCAAGTTTAATCATAAACCATAGGTGAGATTTCCCATCTATCGTTGACTCCAAAAACATAGCATAGCCTTTCTAACGAGGATATGACACATAAGCAACATAGGACATATAGGAATTTATGCACGTGGATTTCCAATCAATTTCTAGAACTTAAATGCACATTCATCATCCTTAATGTAGTGATTAAAAGAAAGACATTTCAAATAATAGGAATGCACCGGGGCTTGCCTTGAGAGTGATCGAAGTTAGTACTAGCTTCACAAGCGTTGAGCGTGGCGATAGCTTCTTCCGGCGGGCTCAATTCGGCGTCGTCACCTAAGGAATGAAATGCAATGCATAAGTCATATGAGTACAAGGTCGATGATGAGAGTAATGCATGGGTGCTGTTTTGTAAAGACTCAAATGAGTGTGTAATTCAAAAGTTTGTCTGTTCGAACCCTAATAAGCATGACATGTCTCTTGTTTTCTTTTACGGAACCCAATTACATGAGCAAGCACAACCATACTAATATAATGAGCAATGACTTGATGCATAGACATGAGTGCTGTGGTTAGTGTAGGTTTAGCACTAATATTTTAGCAAGTTTTTATAGTGCAATACGAAGAAATCTAGGCTCTATGCATTTTGACATCACATGCGATGACGATTCCCTTTTAGAATAGAATTTCGATTCCAAAATTCATACTTAGGTGAAATACGTGAAACCTTTTGACTAAACCTGCCATGAGGTGCTAAAGGACATAATGAACAGTAGAAATTACATAGACATGCATGAACACGATTTTAAATGACATAAAACGAATTATGTTTGTGCTGAAATTGATTCCTTTGAAATTTGGATCTAGGGTTTGCAAAAATCATTATTTAACATGCTCAAAAATTAATATGGGATTTTCTACATATGTACAGTACTAAAAGGAAATTAATTGCCAAGTGTCATGCAAAAATAATTTATACAGAATTAATTAAAATTTAAATACAGAGAATGCAAGAAATGCAATAACTTGAAAAATATGAAATGAAATGTAGATTTTCCAGTGCCAAAATTTCATGTGTGTCAGGGTGAAGACTTTGGCCAAGTGGCTTTTAATTTGGATTTATATTTTTAAAGTTATGGCCTAGTTAAGTTTTTAGGGGTTGACTTTTGTCATTTTTATAAAAATGTGAAAATGACCAGATCTGAGGAGTTCATGTTACTTTTATGAAAGTACAGGTCTTCTAGTTTCCAAAACATTTTAGTTTGTAATTTTTGGACGATTCAAACGCTAGATATGGAATTTTTAAACTCAAACGAAGTTCGGACCTAATTACGAAAATGCCATCGAGTATATTTAAACGAGAGGTGGGCGGCGCGGGCTCCGGCCGCGGTGGCCGGCGCCGGCGAGGCTGGCCGCGGCGGCGCTGCGCTGGAGCTCATGCTCCGGCCTTTGGCGAAAATGAAGCGCATGGCGCGGGGAACACGTGCGTGGCGATGAGGGGTCCGCGCGATGGCCGGAGCGTCGGCGACGCGGTGCGGCGGCGGGCGGCACTTCGGCGGCGTCGCGCGCCGCGCACGAGGGCGAGAGGGGGTGCGGTCGGGGGCAAAGCTTCGCCTCACCTTTGGGAACGACGGCGTCGGTGTGGGTGGCGATGGAGGGGACCGGGTGTGGGAGCTCGACGGGGACCGACGGTGGCGACGGCGGCGGCGGCCCCCTTTCTTCGAAATTCGCGGCCCTGGCTGCACCCAATGGAACCAGGTCAGAGGGGAGGTCTAGGGGTGCCGGCGCACTCGCTTGAGGGAGAAAATAGGGAAGGGACAGGCTTGCCTAGAGGCGGGAGCTCGGGGCGGCGTCCATGGCGGTGGCGGCCGAATTTTTCCTCTGCGCGAGCTGCGGTGAGAGGGGTAGTGAGGCGGTGGTGCGGCGAGGAGCGTGAGGGCTTCCAATAATTGGTGGCGAAGAGTTGGCGGCCCTTGGCGCCGTTTTCTAATGGGGCGAGGGCGGGCGGCGCACGGCCGGCGAGGAGAGGTTCGCGCGGCTTCAATGCCGGCCTCTCCTGTTGGTTCTCGGGTACAAACGGTTGGGGAGATGCTCTGAGAGGGAGCTGCGGATGGGACGGGGCAGGGGCGTGCCCGGGGCAGGCGCGGGAGGCGGAGGACCGCCGGGCATGGCGCCATTGCCCGGTGGCTACCGTTGCTTGGTTTGAATTTTTGAGATTTGAACTACCGTTCGGGAATTTGGATAAAAATCATAGTTCTAGGGCTCCAAAAATAAAACCAAAAATATGGGGAGGTTCAGGATGATTCACTTTAATTTTCATCTTTTAGTTTGAAGTCACAAACTTGCCTCCAAAAATTCATACAAAATTCACAAGTAGCAGTGTTTCAGATTTGAATTTGAATTTTTGGGCTTTCAAATCTTGGTTCAAAAATTTGGTAAAAATATTGTAAATTCATCTTTTTACATGAGCAATCCAGTGGTGCAAAAATATGTGGGTAGTGTTTTTATAATTTTTGCATTTTGGTTAGGGCTAGGGTTTAGGGGTGGTTTTTCCTTTTTCCTTTTTATTTTCCTTCTTTTCCTTTGGGCAATTATGGTTAGTACTTCATTAGTGGGGTGATTAGGGTACTAACTACGAGATTAGCCTTAATCGTGACATGGGATGTCACAATGACGACGAGTAGTTGTCACGATCGGTGGTCGTAGCTCTATGTGTGTAGGATTTGTAATCTCGTGAGGCATGTAACCGTGTTGGAAACGATCCGCGTGTTGTTAATTAAGCTCTCCGAGATTTGTGTTTGTTTGTGGGTCACATGTGATGTAACCTAAGACCGTGTTGTATCGGATTCGTGGTTTCCCGTGTATCAAAAATTTCTGTCATGTTGCTACTATGTTGGAATCTATAGAATATGTGTGTTGCCAATGCCTTATGCTTATTTCATCAAGTATTTTCTTCGTACATGCAATCTGAAATTTTTGGTCCCTTATGCCCAATGTCATGTTTTCTTGCTATTTTAGCTCTTGGTCTAATGAGCTAACGTGAGAAAATTTTTCATGCATGACAGATGGTGAATACCCGCCGTGGTGAAGCTTCCGGAAGTGGGCATGGTGCGAGGGAAGAGCAACTCCCTAACCCTCCACCCCTCACGCCGTTGGAACAACTCGTGTCCAACCAAAACGAGATGTTCCGCTTGTTCTTTGCAAGTCAAACCAACCAAGGACAAGGCCAAGGACCACCACCCCAAGGGCCGAGGAATTCCACCTATGCCGACTTTTGGGCCACTCAACCGCCCAAGTTTGGTGAAGCTACTACCGATCCGTTGGAGGCGGATAATTTTCTCCGCATCATTGAGTCGAAGTTTGCTCTCCTCAATTGCACATCGGAGCAAAAGGTTCTCTTTGCGGCTCAACAACTTCGTGGCTCCGCTAGTGCATGGTGGGCAAGTTTCACCGCCGCACTTCCCGCCGGTACTCAAGTGAACCGGCCGGACTTTTGCACCGCATTTCGCGCGCATCACATTCCCGCCGGTCTCATGAAGCGCAAGTTGCAAGAGTTCCTTAGTTTGAAGCAAGGTGCCGGAACCGTGCAAGAGTATGCACGGAAGTTCAACTACTTGGCCCAATATGCATCCTACCATGCCGATACGGATGACAAGAAGAAGGATTGCTTTCGCTCGGGGCTAAGCCCGAAGTTGCAAGATCGCTTGGCTCAAGTCACTACCGGCACGTTCAATGACTTGATGAGTGCCGCAATCGTGCAAGAAGATGCTATCCGTGCTCACCAAGAGGACAAGAAGAGGAAGCGTGCCGTAGGAAATCCATCCGGCTCCGCTCCGCCCAAGTACAAGCTAGCTATCACTTCCCCGACCGGACGTAAGTTTCGGACCGCATTGCCGCCGACGGGGGCTCACGCCGCTTGTGCCGCAGCAACACCACCACTCCCACGGTGGAAATCAGCAGCATACCACCTCGTTCCGCCCTCCACAGCAGCAATACCAAGGTGCTAGGCCCGGTCCGCAAGGTCCGTGCTTTAATTGTGGACGTCCGGGTCATTTCGCAAAGGATTGCCGTGTTCCGACACGCAACCCGGGCAACAACAACAACAACAATGGTTCCGGAAGCGGCAACAACAACCAAAACCGCAATGGGAATAATGGGAATGGGAATCGCAATCAATCCTCCACTCCAAATGCTAAGAATGGCCGAGTCAACTATACCACGGCCGAAGAGATTCAAGCGGGAGAACCGGTACTTTCGGGTATGTTTTCGGTCAACAACCACTCCACTTTGGTTCTTTTTGATTCGGGTGCAACTCATGATTTCATTAGTCAAGCATGTGCAAAAACCCTACAACTCACCCCCACCGTTTTGGATATTCCCTATATCATCACATCACCCGGTGGAAAGATAAAAACAAACCTAGAGTTGAGGCAAGTCCCACTACACCTAGAAAGAAAAATATACCCCTCTTCTCTCATAGTTTTGTGTGGGCAAGGAATAGATATAATTCTAGGTATGAGGTGGATGAAACTCCATAGAGCCGTTTTACACATCGATTCTCGTGAAGTTCACCTAAACTCCCCACTCCATGGTTCATCTATTCTCCGATTGCCCCATCCAAAATTCTCCACTTCAAAAATCTACCATCTTGAGGGAAAACGGATTGAGGATATTCCCGTGGTATGTGAGTTTCCCGATGTTTTTCCGGATGACTTACCGGCATGCCACCCGATCGGGATGTCGAGTTTAAAATTGAGCTCCAACCCGCACGGCACCAATTTCCCGTAGGCCGTACAAGATGGCTCCCAATGAGCTAGCAATCTTAAAAGAGCAATTGGGTGAGCTTATGGATAAAGGATATATTCGCCCTAGTTCATCTCCGTGGGGATGTCCCGCTCTCTTTGTGAAGAAGAAAGACAAGACGCTACGTCTATGTGTGGATTATCGCCCTCTCAATGCGGTGACTATTAAGAATAAATACCCGCTCCCTCGGATTGATATTCTCTTTGATCAATTAGTTGGTGCTAAGGTTTTCTCTAAGATTGATCTCCGATCCGGTTACCATCAAATCAAGATCCGAGCCGAAGATATTCCAAAAACCGCATTCTCTACGCGGTATGGTCTCTTTGAGTATCTCGTCATGTCTTTTGGGCTCACAAATGCCCCGGCTCATTTTATGTACTTGATGAATTCGGTATTTATGCCCGAGTTGGATAAGTTTGTCGTGGTCTTCATTGACGACATTCTTATTTATTCGAAGTCCGAAGAAGAGCATGCCGAACACCTTCGCATTGTTCTCCAACGGCTTCGTGATCATCAATTGTATGCCAAGTTTAGCAAATGTGAATTTTGGTTGAAGCAAGTGCCTTTCTTGGGTCACATTATTTCCGCGGAAGGTGTCGCCGTTGACCCAAGTAAAGTGGGAGACGTGCTTACTTGGAAATCCCCAAGGTCGGTGAGACAAATCCGGAGTTTTCTAGGTCTTGCCGGCTATTATCGGAAATTCATTCCCAATTTTTCAAGCATAGCCAAGCCTATGACAAAATTGTTGGAGAAAGATGCTAAGTTTAAATGGAGCCGTGAATGTGAAGAAGCCTTCCAAACTCTCAAGAAGCATTTGACATCCGCTCCGGTGTTAGCACAAGCCGACATCACCAAGCCGTTTGACGTGTATTGTGATGCATCCGGCACCGGTCTAGGATGTGTGCTAATGCAAGAAGGTCGTGTCATTGCTTATGCTTCTCGTCAACTTCGCAAGCATGAACAACACTACCCCACTCATGATTTGGAGCTAGCCTCGGTTGTCCTTGCTTTGAAAACTTGGAGGCATTATCTACTTGGAAATCTTGTCAATCTTTACACCGATCATAAGAGTCTCAAATATATCTTCACCCAACAAGAGTTGAATATGAGGCAACGTAGATGGTTGGAATTAATCAAGGATTATGAGTTGGAAATCCATTATCATCCGGGTAAAGCTAACGTGGTTGCCGACGCTTTGAGTCGCAAGGATCAATGCAATCATATTACCGGTTGTTCTATGGAAAACTCGGAAATTTCAGATTCTAGTGAACCGAGTCTTCGAGTCATTCCCTATGGTTCGCTATATAATCTAGCTCTCATTCCTACCCTTCGTGAGGAAATTATTGAGGCGCAAAAGAAGGACGAAGGTATGGAATTTATTCGGCAAAAGATTGAGAAAGATGAAGCTACATGTTTCCGACAAGATGACAATGGTGTATTATGGTTCAACCAACGTCTCGTTGTTCCGAAGGATATGGAATTACGGAAGAAAATAATGGATGAGGCACATTTGTCTAAATATTCCATACACCCCGGTAGCAACAAAATGTATCGCGGCCTAAGAGAAAAGTTTTGGTGGACACGCATGAAGCGTGAGATTGCACGGTATGTGGCCGAGTGTGATACTTGTCAACGAGTGAAAGCCGACCACTTGAGAAAAGCCGGATTATTGAACCCATTGAAGATTCCCGTTTGGAAGTGGGAGGACATTGCTATGGATTTTATCGTTGGATTGCCTCTCACATCAAAGAAGCACGATTCAATTTGGGTTATTGTGGATAGGTTAACTAAGTCCGCACATTTCATCCCCGTCCATACTACCTACAATACCAAGAAGTATGCCGAGCTATACATCTCAAGAGTGTTGTGTTTGCATGGAGTACCTAAAACTATTGTTTCCGATCGAGGTCCGCAATTTGTATCTCGCTTTTGGGAACAATTGCATTCTTGTCTTGGTACCACCCTCATTAGAAGCTCCGCATATCACCCTCAAACGGATGGACAAACCGAAAGATTGAATCAATATTTGGAGGATATCTTGAGAGCATGTGCTATGGAAAATAGAGGAAATTGGGATGATTGTCTTCCATTCGCCGAATTCTCGTACAACAATAGCTATCAAGAGAGTTCGGGAATGTCACCGTTTGAAGCGTTGTATGGTCACTCTTGTCGTACACCCTTAAATTGGTCGGAAGCGGGAGAGAGAACTACTTTTGGTCCCGATCTTGTCACCCAAGCCGAAGAGAAGGTTCGACAAATTCAAGCCAACATGAAAGCCGCACAATCTCGTCAAGTGAGTTACGCTAACAAGAGGAGACGCCCCTTGGAATTTGAGAAGGGAGATCACGTTTATCTTCGTGTCTCTCCGAATAAGGGCGTATCTCGGTTTGGAATTAAAGGAAAATTAGCACCCCGCTATATCGGACCCTATCCGATTGTGGAAAAGCATAGCGCGGTTGCTTACCGATTGCAACTACCGGAAAGTCTTGCTCGAGTGCACAATGTGTTCCACGTATCTCAACTCAAGAAATGTTTGAAGCCTCCGATAGATGTGGTCATTTCCGACACCGATCAACTAGAAGAAGATCTCTCCTACCCCGAATACCCCGTCCGGATTATCGATCAAAGCGACCGAGTAACTCGCAATCGCACCATCACCTTCTACAAAGTGCAATGGAGTAACCACACCGAAGAAGAAGCAACTTGGGAACAAGAGGATTTTCTAGAGAAGAATTTTCCCGAGTTCCTCGCGTCACACAAATCGGTAAATTTTCGCACTCCCTCTCCTTAATTCGTAGCGATTCTCGGGACGAGAATTTCTTTAAGGGGGAGGGCTGTGACATCCCATGTCACGATTTAGGGTTTAGCACGTAATCACTACCCTAATCACATCCTTAATCAGGTGCTAATGCTAAATCACCCAACTAGGAAAAAGAAAATAAGAAAAATAAAAAGGAAAAAAAGGAAAACCTAAGCCTAAACCCTAGCCTTAACAAAAATGCAAAAATTATAAAAACACTACCCCTAGATTTTTGCACCACTGGATTGCTCATGTAAAAAGAAGAATTTACAACATTTTTACCAAATTTTTGAACAAGGTTTTGAATGCCCAAAAATTCAAATTCAAATCTGGAACACTGTCATTTGTGAATTTTGTAGGAATTTTTGGAAGCAAGTTTAGAACTTCAAACTAAAAGATGAAAATTAGAGCACATCATCCTGAATCTCCCCATATTTTTGGTTTTATTTTTGGAGCACCAGAAACATGAATTTTGGTCAAAGTTTCAAACTGTAGATTTGAAATTCAAAAGAGCACCTCGAGCTACGGTTGCCCGGTGGGCAATGGCGGACCGACCGCCGGTCCGGCGCCACCGCGGCCGCCCCGCGCGTGCCCTGCCCCGTCAAATCGCCACGCAAACCCCCGACCACCTCCCAACCGTCCCGTACCCGCCGGCCAACAGGAACGGCCGGGAATTGAAGGCCGCGCCTCCCCTCCCCCTGCCGGCCGTGCACCGCCCGTCCCCTCCGCCTTAGAAAACACCGCACGGGAGCCAAGGCTACATCTCAACGCCTCCAATCATTCGCCCACATCTCTCTCGCACCTCCTCGCACCGTTGCCTCACCTCCTCTCCCCTCGCCGGCGCGTGAATCGGAGGAAAGAGCCGCCGCCGCCCGGAGAACCACCATGGCCGCCCCCGCCCACGGCTCGGTCTAGGCGAGTGCTCATGCCCTACTTCTTGGCCGAGGCGACGCACCGAGGTCCCTACTAGCTTCCCCTAATGCGGCTGCCCCTACCATGCAGGAGTTCGCCGGCAATTTGGCGAAACCGCACCGCCGTCGCACCGGCAGCGCCACCCCGCCGACGAGACCCTACTTCCGGCCATCCTCGTCACCAGCCGACCGCACGCCGACGACCCCCACACCCAGGTGATGCTCGCGGACCTCTCCCCTTCACCTCTCTCTCCTCGAGCCACGCGCGCGCCGCCGCCGAACCCCGCGGTGCTCCGCCGCTCGCCGCGCCGCCACTCCGGCCGCCGTCAGGCCCCGGGGACCCCACCGTCGTCTTCCCCGCACCACGCGCACCAATCTCCCCAAAGGCCGGAGCATGAGCTCCAGCGCAGCGCCGCCGCGAGCGAGGCTCGCCGGAGCTCGCGCCGCCTCGTTTTAAAAATCGCCCGATGGCATTCTCGTAAATACACCCGAACTTCGTTTGAGTTTGAAAAATTCATATCTAGCGTTTGAGTCGTCCAAAAATTACAAACTAAAATGTTTTGGAAACTAGAAGACCTGTACTTTCATACAAGTAACATGAACTCATCAGATCTGGTCATTTTCATATTTTTACAAAAATGACAAAAGTCAATCCCTGAAAACTTAACTAAGCCATAACTTTAAAAATCTAAATCCAAATTAAATGCCACTTAGCCAAAGTCTTCACCCAGACACACATGAATTTTTGGCACTGGAAGATCTGCATTTCATTTCATATTTTTGAAGTTATTGCATTTCTTGCCTTTTCTGTATTTAATTTTTAATTAAATCTGTATAAATTATTTTTGCATGAAACTTGGTAATTAATTTCCTTTTGGTACTGTGCATATGTAGAAAATCCCATGTTATATTTTGAGCATGTTGAGTAATGATAACCCTAGATCTAAATTCCAAAAAGTCATTTTCAGCACATGCATAAATAGTTTTATGTCACTCAAAATCATGTCCATGCATGTTTATGTAATTTCCACTGTTCATTATGTCCTTTAGCACCTCATGGCAGGTTTAGTCAAAAGGTTTCATGTATTTCACGTATGTATGAATTTTAAAATCGAATTCCTATTTTAAAAGGAAATCGTCATCGCATGTGATGTTAAAATACACAAGCCTAGATTCCTTCGTATGGTACTATGGAAACTTGTTAAGATATTAGTGCCAAAACCTACACCAACCACAGCACTCATGTCTATGCCACCAAGTCCTTACTCATTATATTAGTATGACCATGCTTGTCATGTATTTGGACCCCCCCTTAAAGAAAACAAGAGACATGTCATGCTTGCTAGGGTTTGAGCAAACAAACTTGTGATTAATGTGTTCATAGGCATCTTTACAAAACAGCACACATGCATTGCTCTCATCATCAACCTTGTATTCATATGACTTATGCATTGCATTTCATTACTTAGGTGACGACGCCGAATTGATCCCGCCGGAAGAAGCTATTGCCACGCTCAACGCTTGTGAGGCTAGTGCTAACTTCGATCACTCTCAAGGCAAGCCCCGGTGCATTCCTATTATTTTGAAATGTCTTTCTTTATCACTCTATTAAGGATGATGAATGTGCATTTAAGTTTAGGCGTTGATTGGAAATCCACGTGCATAAATTCCTATATGTCCTATGTCGATTATGTGTCATATCCTCGTTAGAATTGCTATGCTATGTTTATGGAGTCAACGATAGATTGGGGATCTCACTCATGGCTTATGATTAAATGTGAACATGATGAATTTGGTTAAAATTGAGAACACCCCATTGTGGTTCCGCGAACAAGTTTGAGTTGTGTACCACTTGCATACCTTTCTTATGGGGATTGGTAAACCTATGTAGCTTGTAAGTTGTAAAGTGAGCCGGATATCTCACCGACCCGGAGGTGATGTGTTTGGCACGGTGGTTGCACGGGTTGAGGACCGTTGGAGAGTACATGGGTTAAGCCTTGGGCGCGTTGTTGAACGGTCGCAAGGGGACGTGTACTCGGGGTCGGTGGCCCCGTGTTTTACTTTACGATGAACTCGCGAACGGTGGCCATACGTGTTCTTAAATGATGCGTATGTCGTGCATTTGGGTTCCTTCCTGCAGGATTAATAATTCGATAATTATCGCCGTTTCCTCTCGGTTAATGAGTACCACTTGATTCGAGCAGTTCACGGTGTGTAGTAATGGAAAGAGATTGAATAGCGTGCTGTTTTATATTGATATTAAATTGTATTGCAAACTCTTGTCTTGCTAGTATGCTCACTAAAGTTTCTTTTATGCAACAACCCTAATAATTTGGCTAAGTAATAAATGTGCCAACCTAATTAGCATAGGTGCTATTTATGCAAAAGGCCAAGTTAAACCGGTCAAGCCCCATGCATCTAGAAGTCGGTCTTAGATGGCCAATTTGACGGGTAAGACTTGCGGAGTATGTTAGATACTCGAGGCTTTGCCACTTCATGTTGATTTACGGGTTTCCCGCAAGCCGGTTTTTGTGATTGTTGTGGTAAGGTGGTTTGGGATGGAGAAGAGCCCAAAGAGTGGACCATTGAATGGGTCCCTAGCTCTCCGACCCATGATGAGTGAGCCATGGCCTAGGCCGGCATGGTTCCCTTAAGTTATCTATGTATCGTCGAGTTATGTATTTCGCTTCCGCACTTTAAATTCGAACAAAGATCATGGTTATGTAAGACTTAATTTCGAACCTAATGTATCTTTTATTCGAACTCTATGTTGTAATCAAGACTTAATTATGTAACCTTGCAAATCGTGTATGTTTGTTAATGTGATGCTATGTATGGTTGCTTCGTCAATCATCTCCCAAGGCGATCCGTACCACACTTAACTATCTTTCGGGATAGGGGTGTGACATCCGGCACGCCGGGGGGGGCGAGGTCGAAAGGGAGGGAGGTGGTGGCCGCCGGGATGGCAATCTGCAGCCTATCCCGGACGGAAGCAGCAAGTCGGGCAGTCTTAGAACAGATGGCGGCAGTCCTCTACGGGGGCGGGCAGCGTAGACGGTGAGAGTCCTCCGGCTTCGGACATTTCTTGTGCAGCGAGGTTGGAGCGGGTACTCAATCTATCGTTGCGGAGCAGCCGGGCGAAGAACTTTACCTTGGTAGGCACCCGCATCGCCCGGATGACCTTGCGGGGAGGATCGTCGAGCCCGGTGGCGAGTGAGGCACCGGTAGGCAGCTCGCGAGGAGTACTCCGCCGAGCCCCAAATGAACACCCTTTCGTCGCCTGCATCGTCGAGAGTAACCGAGAGCGGAGCACTCGCGCAAATCCGTTAGCTCGCACACCGCAGCCCGGGAGAGGCGAGGACGTAGAGGGATATGGAAGGTGGGGAGGAGGGTGGAGGCGACAGAGGCATGGGTGTTCGTGCGGTGGCTGTAGAGAGCAGGGTATTGACAATGGAGGGGACCGGAGCCGAGCCGATCGTCGTACCGGAACGAGGTGGACTTGCCATCGTGGATAATGACACGAGTGAGGGAGCGGTAACGATCGAGCTCATCATTCGAGAGCTTGCCCGGGAAGGAAGAGGAGGGGATGCCGTAGCCAAGATCATGGCCAAGATCGCGGAGAAGCCGGGAGCGCCGGCTTGAAGAGTCGCCAGAGAAGACCTTGTGGACGAACTTGAGAAGGAGGCGGTGGTTCCGAGT
Source organism: Chloris gayana (assembly GCA_031894775.1). Taxonomy (NCBI): domain Eukaryota; kingdom Viridiplantae; phylum Streptophyta; class Magnoliopsida; order Poales; family Poaceae; genus Chloris; species Chloris gayana. Next base: position 1,220 of record JAUNZO010005042.1, on the reverse strand, counting down.
CTCGAGGTCTTTAATGCCGAGGCCTCCCTCGAGAGGGGCTAGCATTGCTTTGTCCCGGGAGATGAGGCATCTAGATCCCGAACATTTCTCCTCGCCGGTCCGGACGAAGGCGCGGCGCCGCCTCGTGGATAGCAGCGATCACCGTTTTATGGAGCGGGAGGGAGCTCATGTAATAGACGGGAAGGTCGTTGAGCACAAAGTTGGAAAGCCGGAGCCGGCCACCGGAGGAGAGGAGGCAGCCCTTCCAGCCAGCGAGGTATTTGTCGCCTTTGCTAACCGGCGGGGAGAAGTCCGAGACATGGAGGCGAGTTGGGGAGAGTGGCGAGGCCAAGGTAAGGCCGGGGAAAGGAGGAGATAGGGAAGCCGAGAGCAGCCGCCATGTCGGCGGCGTCGGGAAGGGAAACGTGGAGCGGGACGAAGGTTGTCTTGTTGAAGTTGATCGAGAGACCGGTGGCATTGGCGAAAGCGTCTAGGACCGCCTTGAGCATGCGGATGGCGCCGATTTCAGCACGCACTATGATGAGGGTGTCATCGGCTTACTCGAGGACCGGGCAGGGGATATCGTCGGCCGCGGGACCGGCGCGGCACTCATCCTCGATCGGTCGGCGCAGGAGGTCGGCGACAATGATGAAGAGGTAGGGGAGAGGGGGTCTCCTTGCCGGAGGCCGCGAGCGCAGGAGAACCAGCACCCCGGGGTCCCATTGAGGAGGATGGCGGTCTTGCCGGTAGCTAGGACCCCCTGGACCCGGCGTCGCCATTTGTCGTCAAAGCCGCGGACACGGAGGATGGCATCTAGGGGTCCCCGGGCAACGGAATCGAAGGCTTTGCGGAAGTCGAGCTTGAGAACCGCGGTGGGGAGCGACGGGAGTGGAAGCAGCTTAGGAGCTCGGCGGCGTAGATGTAGTTCTCGGCGATCCGCCGCCTTTGATGAAACCCGACCGGTCGGGGCTCACGAGGTCGACGATCTTAGGGCTGGAGGCGCGCGACCAAGGCTTTCGTGAAGGCTTTGACCACGCAGCCTTGGAGGGAAATCGGGCGGAACGAATCCGGAGAGCGAGCACCATCTTTTTTGGGGAGGAGGACGAGGTGGGCGCGGTTGATACGTTCGAGGTCTAGAGCGTTGTCGTGAAAGGCGCGGAACATCGCGGAGACGTCATGCTCTACAGTCGCCCAGGAAAGGCAGGACAACTTGGTAGAGCTTGTGAAGTTTTAGAAAAAAA
>JAUNZO010005041.1:0-109100 GCA_031894775.1 Chloris gayana | reverse complement strand
AGAGAGAACTACTCGGCTTGACGACTTAAATACTGCAGAAATCAGTATCATGACCCATCCTAACCCGGAATAACCTAACGGCGCCCCTGTACTTTTCAGGCTATTTTATAGGACCCAGCGATTAGAGAATAGGCAATGCCAGCAGTGTCTTGGTGTTGGATACTGGAGGTTTATCATTGATCATCACCGGGGCCAGCCCTCTATTCTTTACGGCGTGAGTGAAAGATGAGGTATGGCACCATGTGCCGGCGTCAACGCACCTGATCACATATATGCTCGGATGCAAACCCATCAGTGTTCATAAACCGTTGGCGTCTCGAAAACATTAGTAAGACATTGTTTAGGCAAAATACGCTAGAGGTTGTACCTGACGGAGGTATCGCTCTCATGCAGCACTGGGTGCACAACGTGCCAACCTCCTGGAACTTAAAAAGAAAGTCCCGTAGGCAGAGTGCCCACCGGAGGATGGGAATCTATTTATATATAAAAAGATGCAACCACTAAGTGTTTTTTTGTTATTTCTGTAGCTCCACGTTGCGTCACATCATCTCCAACCCATTAAGAGCCATTTGATGTTATTTTTCTAGCTCCACGTTATGCCACATCATCTCAAATAATTTTAACAAATAGATAAAGATTAAATATTAGCGATTATGAGCTATTTTGAACTTATCCAATCTCTGCCATGTCATCTAGAGAGTTAGCACTCCCGATTATCACCAATAACTCCCATCTATCCATCCATACATCAATATCCTCATGTCACTTTATGTTATTCGATCATCACAAATTAAGGTAAAGAAACTACCGACTCCAAATACCTTCACTATTACTCCCAGTGGCGAAGCTAGACTAGAGCTGACGGTGGTGCCATACATGCATAAATGATGCCTTTGGAGTGATAACTCAACAATTTAGGGAGTGCACTAATAGTGATTATGTGTCAATTACCACTGGATTTAACATTTACTCTGGTGCATGTGCACCAGGGTATTACTACCTAGCTTCGCCAGTGATTACTCCACCTTTTGTTTCATGTCTTTTTCATTTCTATTTACTTTTTTCAAGATGTCCGTGAAGTGTTTTTTCTCTACATATTATATAATGTCCTGCGGCAACGCGTGGGATATCATCCGGTTCCTTCTATACACTTGCCCTTAACTTCGTACGGGTGCGGCTGAGCGAGCGGAGGGTAGGGAGTGTTGAAAAAACCGACACTAATCAATATCAATAATCTCTCATCTTGTGTTAAATATTGATGAAAACATTCACCGATAGAACTATAGTGAAATACACAATCACAATGCACAATTGACACAATAATTTACGTGAAAAACCTCCTCTAAACGAGAGGGGTAAAAACCACGGGACAAGGAGCCCACTCCAACATTCTACACTATGAAACGATAATGGATACTAGAGGCACACCACAACAACAACATCATCAACAAGATAGCTACAACCCTAATACAACAACAATAGCAACACATCCAAGTGAAATACAACAAGAGCTAGCACTTCCAGCTACTAGAGAGTCGATTGCATTCTATCCACTTCGGAGTTTAGTTCATACCGAGCAAACCACGGATTTAATGACCACGTATTTTGGTAGACAAGCAGTTCCATGAGTCCTCTATCTACTGACCAAAATGCAGCTCAATCCGACACCGTTTGACTGTCCAAACAATTCATCTACCAAAACTGCTCATTGTTGAATCTGCTACTAACAGAACTGATAAACTCTCCCTCGAATCCGATGCTCTACTAATCCAATCCTCAAACCAACTGATTAAAACAGAGTTTTTAAGTGTATAATGAGCTCACCAAGTTTGGGGTCAATCCAACTACGTTTGAACCTCCAATTAGTTGCAAGACGATGATTGCACAGGATGCATGAATCTGGACAACAAGTCTTCTCTTCTTCCTGTCTTGCTTCACTTTGTGTTCTATTGTTGCTTGCTGCTCTCTCTCACTCCCTTACCTCCTCCACAAACCGAACAAGGTATATGAGGGTTAGGGTTTTGCTTCTCCAAGTATTCTTCACCGTTCATCAAGCTGGGATGGGGACGTCGCCGCATCGCCGGCTTGCGGTTAATGCCGACAGTAAGAACGGAGGAGTGGCGAGATAGGTGATCGGAGCCATGATTGTTGCGGTCATAATTAAGGTTTCGGGGGCGACGGCTAGCCTGGCAACGGGAGGCGATGCGGCGAGGGCGTTGCCTTGGCCGCGGGTGAATGGAGGGCGGCGGGCAGGGCTGGCGGCTAGGGAGAGCCGAAGGTGAAAGAAGCACAGATCGGCTTTAAGTTTCTTCGAGAGACAGCCGATCGTAAATTAGCACGACCCAGTGGATAGGACTGGTTCAGTGAGAGCGCAGTCCAGTTGGCCGGAGAGTCCTAGCTACCTCGTCGAACCCGACCTTCATGTTCGTTTGGAACACGACGTGAGTATTCGAAAAGGTCAGGCAAAATACACCAGTCGTTCTCAAATTCACTATAACGTCACATGTGCACCATCTACAGTACAACGTGTTAACACATTGTTCTCTCTTTCGTCCAGGTTGTCCGGTCGCTCGTAGTGTTCAAGTGGGCGTAATATATTTGTCCGATCGCAAATTTGTCCTGTCCGATGGAGACACGATTGGTTGGTTCTCTTATGTCTAATTATCAGTGATTCATCAGCAAATTGGGATAATCAATGGATATGCGTCCAAACTTCGTTCAAAACAGTCAACGACACTACCACTAACGCGCTCGCCACAAAAGATTCGCGGCAGCGGCAAGAATAGTGAAATATCTCCGTTGCTGGGTGAGCAGAATATTTTTGGACGATGGGTCATGGTACGGGTAGCTAGTAGTCAGCAAAGAGAGATTTGTACCCTGTTCATAAAGACTTCAGTGAAACACTAATGTAGCATATAAACACATTATTTGTTTATTTATTTATCTGTATCTTTGTCTGAAAATTTTACATAATTATAGTATGTTTTGGTCACAAAAAAATGATATGTTTATGTACAACTAGCAAGTTGATACATGCAAATAACACATAGCATGAGTAGCCTCGTTACAAATCTGTTGTTGCGATCCTTCCTCTTTTTATTAAGTTTTCACATACACAACTGTCGGTGTAGGGGGATCGGGGGTCCCCCTAACCGCGTGTGGGCTGCTTTCGGCTCACGAATGAAGACGAAGACCGCAGGGCGGGGAAGCCCACGAAGCCACGAAGTCCACGAGGCCCGCGAAAGCCGGAGGAGCGGGAGCGTCGGGGAGAACGAAGCTTCGCGGTAGTTTCCTCCGACGCCCCAACCACCCGGAGTTAATGCGGCACTCGAGTGCTCGTGACGACGCCGCAGCCCGACAGGACGTGCGCGCGTCTTCCCCGTGCGCCGCGTCTCGGGAAGCCGCGCGGCTACGGTGCCGGAGAGGCTCTTGACCAATGGGGTGGAAGAGATTCGGAACACGAACCGAGGAGAAGAGACCGCAACGGATTTAGTCGGGATCGTGTCGGGATATCTCGGGGAGGACCGGACCCCCACCGGGTGTCCGGGTACCCCGGGTACTTGTACGGTGCTCTTCTCCTTATCCTATAAAAGGAGGAGAGACTCCAGTGTAAAGACAAGGACAGCTGAGAATACACACACACTAGCAGGACGTAGGGTATGGCGCACCCGGTGCGGCCCGAACCTGGATAACTCTCCGTGTTCTTACTCACTTGAATCATCTACGCTAACGCGCGAGCAAATCCGTTCTTCCCCGAGCCTATCCTAAGGGAGCCTCGACAGGCCCCCATTTGGAGGTGTACTCACACACCGACATTTGGCGCGCCAGGAAGGGGAAATCGTAGATTTCGCTTTGCGCTGCGGAACTTCCACGCAACCATGCGAGAGATCTTCGGACACGCCGCGGACGGAAGATAGCGTCTCCAGCCGAGCGTCCACCGGGCGCCGTCGCAGCGACCGTCGCCGTGCGGGCCGCTCCGTTCACGGTGATCATCCCGGCGCCTCGGCGGCCGAGCATGCGGCGGAGGACCAGCGCGGCGCCGACCGCCACGCCCGAGCCGTCACGCCGTCCGCGTCCGAGCGCGCTATCGCGCGTCGCCTCTTCCCGAAGAAGAAGGGGATGACCCCTTGACCGTCGTGAAGACCATGCTCAACAACCCGCCGGCGGGATCGGCGGGGGAGAGCAAGCAAGGGAGTGGCTCACCGGAGTAGGTAAGCTCCCGGACACGGCGCAGGCCAAGCGCCGAGGCGGGACCGTCACGCCAGCCCGCAGCAGCCACCGACCGACAACAACCGCCGCGCCAACCGCGCCAAGGACGCGCGCCCGCCGGCGGCTCGCTCTCCGTCCACTCCCCGCGAGCGCGGGGCACCGCGACCTGCGCAACGACCTCGGCGAGACGCCGCCGCGAGGGGAGGATGCACGCGTCGGCATCGAGCGCTCGCGCGAGCGGGGACGCGAACGTGAGCGCACCTCCGCCCACAACCTCGACGGCCGGAGGCGGAGACGTCCCCGAGCGCCACCCCAAGCGTAAGAGAAAGGAGCTCGACCCCTCGTTCCTCGGGGCTGCGCGGCCCTCTCAAAGCGCTCGCGCAACGTCACGTGGCCCGGCAAGTTCCGCCCGGACCTTCCGAGAAGGTACGACGGCACCGCTCCTCCCGATGAGTTCCTGCAGATCTACTCCACCGCCGTCAAGGCCGCCGGGGGTTCGGAGGACATCATGGCCAACTACTTCCACCTGGCCCTCAAGGACTCGGCTCGGTCGTGGTTCATGAACATGGCGCCGGAGTCTATCGGCTCCTGGAAGAGCCTCGTGCCGGAGTTCATGGCCAACTTCCAAGGAACGGCGAAGCGTCCGGGAGCAGATTGACCTGGACCGCATCGTCCGAAGCCGGGCGAGACACTACGAGCGTTCATGCAGCGCTTCGGTCAAGTCCGCAACACCATCCCGCGCATCGACCCCTCCCGGGTGCTCTCCGCCTTCTGCCATGGCGTCCGAGACAAGGATATCCCGGACGAGCCGGGCGTACACCGGCCGGAGACGGTCACGGACCTCTTCCGGCTTGGCCGACAAGTGTGCCCGCCGCCGGAAGCCCAAGCATGGCACGACCCGCCGGCGAATGCCAACCCGGGTACCTCCTCTCCCAAGTCCGGGGCACCCTCTCCAAGAAGCGGAAGAAGAACCTCGCGCGCAAGCGTAAGGCGGAAGAAGTGGCCGCGGGCCGGAGGCCCGTCCCCGGGGGGCGCGACGCCCACCTCCCGCGGGTGCCGGCAAGTCGCCGGCTAAATCCCCGGGTACCTTCACGTGCTACTTCCACCGCACCAACGACCACGACCGGTCGGAGTGTCGTTACATCCGAGCGAGCATCAAGCGGCGCGACGAGCGGCGGGCGGCCGAGAAGGCCGAAAAGGAGAAGGAGGAGGAGAAAGAGGAAGTCGAGGCGTACCGCAGCACGGACGACTCCATCGCCGTGATCGGCGGGGGCTCCTCGAGCTTCACGTCCAAAGGCGAGGTCAAGCGTTTCCGCCGCGAGGTCCTCGCAATCACCGAGGGCAAGGCCGCGGCTCCCCTGCTAAAGTGGGCGGATGTTCCCATCACCTTCGACAAGAGCGACATGGTGGGCCCGGACAACACTAAGGGGAAGATCCCCCGGTCGTGTCGCCCACCATCTCGCAACAAGAAGGTGGGGCGCACCCTCATCGACGGAGGCGCGAGCCTCAACCTCATCACCCCGAAAGTCTACGACTCTCTGCAGGTGGGCGCGTGCCGAGCTGCAGCCCTCGCGCCCTTTTGTCGGCGTGTTCCCGGGTAGCTCCCGCCCCTTGGGTAGGATTGAGCTCCCGGTCACCTTCGGCACCCGGGACAATTTCCGCACGGAGAAGCTCCTCTTCGACGTCGCGGACATCGGCCTCCCCTACAACGCCATCATTGGGAGACCCGGCATAAACCAGTTCATGGCTGTCCCGCATCACGCCTTCCTCACGCCGAAGATGCCGGGCCCGAAGGGCGTCATCGTGGAGAGGGCGGATGCTGTCAAGGCGATGGCTTGCCTCGAGGACATCTTGGCGGCTGAAATGGCAGCGAGAGGAGGACGCCGGCATGAAGAGAGCGCGCGACGCCCGGAGAAGCCCGCTGCGCAATTCGGCCCCAAGCGAGCAAAGCTTTCGGCTCCTGGAGAGGTGTCTACCAAGAAGATCTCACTCGGGGGCTCGGAGGACAAGACCACCACCGTCGGTGGTGACCTCGACCCGAAATAGGAACTCGCGCTCATCACCTTCCTCCAAGCAAACAGCGACATCTTTGCACTGGCATCCTTCGGACATGCCGGGCATACCCAGGAGGGTGATTGAGCACCAACTCAAGGTCGACCCCGCCGCAAGACCCGTGAAGCGGCGGGCGAGGCGCCAAGCCCCGAGCGCGAGGACTTCGTTGACGTCAAAAGTCGCCAACACACCGTTATCCGGAGAGTCCACCGAAACCCCGGCGACGCGAGGGCCCTGTGCTCCCAACGGACCGGCTCGGCTCGCCGATTCTCGTGTGCGCTGGTGCGTGCCGGATGGTTTTCCTGCAAACCAACAAAGACAATAAAAAGTGTAAAATTCCGGGTCATCGGCCCGGATAGGCCGATGTGCAGCCGTGGCCGATTACGGCGTAAGATAGACAAAATTCGGCCATCGACGAGGGAGCAGCACGGCCCATCCATTTATGTATTAAATGCCAGGCAATCGAGCTGTGATACAAACGATACGAAATCGGCCGACGCTATAACATACGATCGGTGGCTAGCGGCCGATTTCGTCGGTGAGCGATCAAATCATTAAGACCTTGCGGGGATGCATTATCGAATAAAATATAAACAAGGTAATTGTTAATGGGATGTAATTAATTTGATAGCAAAAGGATGGTTCAATCATCAATCGGAAGCGATAAATCGGCCGATCGGGCATCCGGCCGATTCTGCCATCGATTATAACGGTGAGTTATTAGATCTACCTAGATGGATAATGATGATCAATGAAATCATACTAATAACTCGGGTTCAAAGGCAGCTTTAACAGATTTGGCACTAATTGAACATAAAACAGCTAATGAACGTGATAAACAATCGGCTAAACACTCCGAAAGATCGGTAAGACAAATACAACCACACGGATCCCGAATCGACCGGTCGCTCCAACGGGACAAGTCAGCGATGGCACGCGGCGGACCAGATCTAACGGCCGCGCACGCCGGCCGATTCGGGACAAGCACAATCATAAACGCCTTAACTATGAAAGTAGATCTACATCCTAGCCAATCGGCTGCATGCGCCTAGGACAAGTCAACTATCGCAAAGGCAAACACGGGACACGTCAAGCTGAATACGCACGATCGAATCGGCCAAGATGTAAAAGAATTCTCATAGCGGCCTACGCGACTCGGACGACCGGATGCGAGCCAATCGGCGTTGCGAGCAAAGGCTGGGACGGGGAGGTAGGACAAGTCAAACTACCTCCACCACTAGCCGGACCGGGTCGACTTGACTCATCCCGGCCGATACTCACTACGACGATCAAGAACGAGATCCGATCGCCGGATAACTAGCAATTAAGCCATCTAATTACGAACAATGCGCGAGAACTAGACAACATAATTACCTTATCAAGCCAACGTATTGTCGGCCAGGAGCCCCGAAGATCCCCGCGAAAACGGTAAAGACTTGACGAGAAAATTAGGGTTTGGCGATGCGCGAAAGTTGTATTGGATGTGAATCGAGTTTACGGGTTACACACGGGTACACATTTATACCGGCACAAAGAATCCTACTCGGACCCTCTTTGGGCCGATTTCCTAACCGACTAGGATCTCTTTCCAAAATTAAACTATTATTTCTAATTTTACAACGTGGGCCGGGCCCATCAATATTATGCTCTTCGGTTGGCATCCGTGCACGACTCCCGGGAGGGACGCGCCTCTTACTCGTTCATGCGGCCGTCGGCCTTCGGCCCACCGGCCCTCTTTTGACCTATAGTCGGCGACAATGGGTCCCTTGGTCAAAAACCGGCGTCAACACATGTCCCCCGAGTGCGGGGTATGCAACGCATGCGTCGGACCGATGCGTTCTCTTTTATCGCGCCGGTTTTCTTGCCAGTCATTCCTCCATAAAACCCGGAGCCACCCCGGTCATTTCCCATCCGCTTCCTTTCCTTGGCCTTCATCTTTCTCTGTTCCGGCGACCTTTTCCTCCTCGAGCCTTTTCAGCTTTTCATCGCGCCGTCGCCGTCTTTCTTCTCCGGCGACCATGAACCCCGTTGTTGCTTGCCGCTGCGTCACCGCCGCCGGCCGCGTCGTCGCCACCACCAACGCCGTTCCGGAGGTAATGTACATTTGGGCATCCCTTTTTTCTACCTTTGCAGTTTTTTTTCTTCGCGTTCTTGTTCTTGTTCATTTTCACGGTTTATCTTCTTCCCGTTCCGCTTCTCATTTTAGCCCTATTTCTTGTTTTTAGGAGATCCGGAACCAAGTCGTTATTCCGTCCAACATCCCGACTCATTTCTTCTTGGGTCCTATGGGCGATCCGACCCCACGAGACCTCATACGTGCCGAAACGGACCGGGTTCCGTTTCGGCAACGATCCCGCTATCGGCCGAGTGGGCCAACGGCTTCGGTCATGGCCGACCCCGTCGTAGGATGGCGTGATTGGTATAACCGGGTGTCGGCCGTCTATTTGCAAGGTTGGGCCAACATCGGCATCGCCCATGCCATCAAGGCTGTCTCTGGCCGATCACCGAGAAGAATGAACCGTTGCTTGGCGGCCGCTTGCTATTTACGGTCGGACGCCCTGAGCTGCTTCATGTTCGGCCACGGCCGGCTACCATGACCCTATTGGATACGGTCATGTTGGCCGATCCGAACATCACGGCGGAGGCCACTCCGGATGCTGTCCGCATTAAGTCCTCCCACCGGATCAACCCTAAAGACACCGGGGGTTGGAAGGTCTATATTCGAGACCTACAACAAGGGGCACGGCACGGTCGATCGCCGCGAGCATGTTGCCTTCCTCAACATGTGGCTCGACCACTTCTTCTTTTGTGGGGTCAGCGTGAGCCCCACAAACAATTTTCTGCCAATGGCCGATAGGGTGGCCGACGGCTATGCCCTTCCCATGGGCAAGTATCTTACGGGATCGGCGTACCTCCTTCTTCACCGGGTTTCGGTGGAGGCTGCGCGCCGGCCGATCGATCAAAAACACTGGGTGGCCCTTGGTGGTTTATCCAAATGTGGCTGACCCTTCATACCACCAAGGCCATCGATCCGGACCTCGGCGTGCTCAACTTCCCCGGCGACTACGCCGAATCGGCGCGCCCAGATTCAGCCGGTGCATCTCTTTCGGGGAGGCGTTATCCATGGCACCGGGGCGGCCATGTCGGACAAGAACACTGGCGTATTGGTTCGCCGCTTTCTACAAGGGCCTCAACGACGAAAGTACGGATTGGTACCCGTACATTGATTTCTTCGAGAGGGAATATGACACTCCTTTTACGATCGACCCAACTTTCCCAACGGCCGACGGGGATGCGGTCAAGATCTTCACCACCTGCCTCCGCCCCTGTCTGCTGCCGACGGGACTTATTGCTTGGGAGCAAGGCCTTACTGCTCCTATGAGTTCTACCACCCGTCGGTAGCGGCCCGCCAACTCGGCTTCGGCCGGTTGCCCCCGACCTCTTCTATGTGGGGCGAGATAAAGGCGCGGAGCTGCTGTTGACAATGCCATTCGGTGGAATTGGCTCATCGGCCGCACCGCCGATGTCGTCACCGGTGACTTGGCCGGATTTTCCCCGGCGCCCGGAGTACCCGCCTTTTTGACCGTTGGTGGGGTGAGTGGAACCGGCACCTTCGCGGCCGGAACACCGCTTCCTTCTTCTCCGGCCTAGTCCTGGGAGAACCTTTCGCCGAGGTACGTGTAGCTGATTTATTTTTGTAAGGCCGATTTTGTAAATGAAATCGGCCACTCCAAATGCTCATCCTTGTATCCTCTCTTTCGGTCGGACTCGGAGGAGCCGCCGACCCAAAGCATCGGTGGCCGGCCGATTGCATATTTATTGCCGAGCCCAATCGTTCCGAACATCGGCTTCACCGACCGCACTCCCGCTCAAATATTTGCGGCGATGAGTCGAGGGCGCCAGCTGTCCGCAAGGCCAAAACCAAAACGGCCGCCCCCAAAAGAGGAAGGCTAATGTGCCGGCTGCCGGGTCGACTCGGGCCCGAAGCGATACCGCGCGGCTGCTAAAGCGGCACTGTGCGCTCGTCGACCCGGATTACTATAGCGAACCGTCTCCGTTGCGTCGGGTTGTTATTGCATGATCGCCGATTCTTTTCTCTTAACATGCTTGTCTAATTATGAGTTCTTAGCGGGAATCGGCGGTCTCTTCTCCTCGGGCTCGGACGTCAACACACGATAGGCCGATCCGCTGCCGACTCCTCCAGCGGCCGGGACGCCGACGCACGAAGGCCGATTCAAACAGCTCCGGAGCACGAAGTCGTACCAAGCCGGGCCGATCCAAACCCTACGGAGAGCCCAACTCGCTCGGATCGGCTGCGTCTCCTGAGGCCGTCGCCGAGCCGAACAAGGCGGCCGGGTGTCGCCCACGGCTTCTCCCAAAGGCACCGCTGGCGACGAAGAATCGGGCGGCCGGGAGCCGCCCGCGGCCTCTCTTGAAGGTACCGCTGCCGACGAGCCGGCTGGCGGAGCGTCGCCGATGCCGCCTCCGAGGATGTCGGCGGTGAAGGTGGATCGGCCGGCGAGAGCTGCTTGGAACACACGAACCTGTGGGTTCAATGGCACGGCCGATGGACGTCCGGCCGGTTCGCGTCGGCGCTTCGCGGGTTTGTTTTTACTATTTCTTCCTTGATTCGTCGGCTGATCATTAGTTTTATCTTATTTTTCTTGGTATTTCGGGCGCTCGGCTTCCCTCGTCTGCGCCGATTTCGGTACCTACCTCTGGTCTTATCATCATGGCCGAAATCGCGCGCAGGCTTGAGCGTCCTCGGTTGAATGCTTGGTGGCCGACGCCCACCCCATCCGGGCGCGGTACTTGGAGGTCCGGACTGAGCTCCCGGATGATGTGCGCGATGCTGCGCACCGCGTGGCATACATGGAGTGCGGCGAGATGGACTTCATCCGTGCCCGGCGGCGTTTGGCTCGCCACGCGGAGCAACGACAAGCTGCGTTACTCGCCGAGAGCTCCATCAAGCGTTCGAGGAGGAGGCCCGCAAGACCCTGGAGATGCAAGAGCAACTCTCAAATCGGCGGGGTGAGCTGCGGGTAATCAACCGGGAGATTGCCGATTTGAGAGCAGCGGCGGCTCTCAAGGAGAAGGAGCGGCGGCCCTGGAAGCCACCATTGCACGGTTGTCGGTTGATGTGGCGGCCCAACGAGAGGACGACGGACGAAGCAATCCAAGCGGCCGACAAGATGGTCGCCGCGGCGCATGCTGATGTCGGCCCCATCGAGGATGACCTGTTGGTCATGGCCAAACTTGACTCCATGCTGGCCCGTGCATTATCTACCGTCCAAGACCTTTTGTCCCGCGGCTGAGGCCGTCGGCTGTGCTTAGATGTAATAGGACTTGAACAAGATTTTGTTGTAAATATTTTGTACTAAGGGCGATATACGGTAATATCGGCCATACGAAGACGATGTTTAAAACATCGAGCTGTAACTTATTTGTACGTGACTTCTGCGTTTTGCTTTTATATTTTTTGGCTAAGGGCGATACTCTCGGTATCGGCCGTCTCAAGCGATGTGCATCGACATCGGCTGTAGTCTCTTTTAGGCCGAACACTATGAATTAATCCAAATACTAGGATAATATTGCTTCAAATACTTCCCATTAAGTGCTCGGCCGAATTCTTCCCCTGCTAACTCTTTCAAAATATATGCATTACCGGTGCCGATCGGCTAATCAAATAAGGTCCTTCCCAATTAGGCGACCATTTACCAAACCGATTGTCCTTCACGCCGATCGGCATCCTAAGCTTCCGAGACTAAATCGCCCCTTTTAAAGCTGTTTACTGCACAACCTTCTTATCATAATGGCGGGCGACCCTCGCCTTATTCTGCTCTATCTTTTCCAATGCATCCGGCCGATTTTGTACCACGTCTTCTAATTCATCCATCATCAACCCGTGGTATTGACCGGTCGATAGCTTTTGTTGCAATTCAACCCTTACGGAGCCGATAGCCGTCTCCCATGGCGATGCGGCTTCGTGCCCATACACAAGCTGATACGGCGTGACTTGCATGGCCCCATGCCGTGACATACGATAAGCCCACAAAGCGTCCATCAAGTTCATGTGCCACTTACGAGGATGCTCTTGTATTTTCCGCTTGATCAACTTGATCGAGACTCTTATTTGCCGCTTCGACTTGACCATTGGCTTGGGCATAATATGGCGATGAATTAATCAATTTAATCCCCATCTCTTCAACAAAAGATTGAAATTCGTCCGACGTGAATACTGATCCTTGATCTGTCGTGATCGTTTACGGAATGCCAAATCTATGAATGATATGCTCCTTAACAAACATTATCACGTCGGCCGTCGAGACTTTGCGATAGGGTGCCGCTTCAACCCACTTTGTAAAGTAATGCTGTAGCTACCAATATGTATTGATGTCCTTTGCTTGATGCTTGGATTTATCGGCCGATCATATCCATGGCCCGGCCTACGAACGGCCAAGGTTTGATCAACTGGATTCATGGCCGACGCAGGTGCCCTCTGTATAGGCCCGAATTTACTGGCAATCTTGGCAACTTTTATAATATTTGAAACAATCGGTCAACATTGTCGGCCGGTAATAACCAGCTCGCCTTAGCAGCCACTTCATTTTATGGGCCGATTGATGCGTTCCGCAAATCCCATCATGTACTTCGCTCATTACCACTTTGGCTTCGGTGTCATTAATACATTTGAGAAGCACCCCATCAATTGTCTTGAAAAATAATTGATCATCTAACAGAACATATTTCAAGGCTTTATATCGTATCTTCTTATCCGTAGGTTGGGATGGATTGCTCAAAAAATTTCGAATTTCCGTACGCCAATCGGCCTCTTCAATATCGGCTATTTCCAAGCTGTTTTCGGCGAGCCGATATCCGGATGCTAGTTGAGCCAAGTTATTTGCTTCGAAGTTCTGCTCTCTTGGTATATGGCCGATTTTAACACACTTGAATCTTTTCATTAACTTCGGCACTTTCTATGATATTGCAACAATATTTCATCTTTACACTCATACTCATCGGCCAGGTGACTCACGACCAACAAGGAATCGCCGAAAATTTCCACAAAATCAGCCCGGCATCGATGAGTAGTTCCAGTCCTTTTAACACTGCCTCATATTCGACTTGGTTGTTGGTGTGCGCCTCTACTGTAATAGAATATCCACGTATTGCCCCCGAGGCGACACAACAACCAAGCCGATTCCACTTCCTTGCTTGCAAATTGACCCATCAAAGAACACCGTCCATGGCAGCTGGTTCAACGTATTTGGCCGAGTGTTCACCGTGTTGCACTATTAAATCGGCCAATACTTGTGCTTTCACTGCTTTGGCTGATTCATAGCCTAGATCAAACTCCGCGATTGCCAACATCCATTTGCCCAACCGGCCTGTGGGGACCGGGGCCGATAGCATATATTTTACGACATCGGCACTGGCAAACCACGGTACACTCCTCGGCTAACGAGATAATGCCTTAGTTTTGTGCATGAAAAATACGAGACGAGAGACATAGCCTTTCCACCTCCGGATACCGTGTTTACTGCATCAATTAATTTGCGGTTGAGATAGAATATGACCCGCTCTCTTCCCTCCTGTTCTTGAGTCAATGCGAGCCGATGCACCTATCATCTGCCGATAAATATAACTTAAAGGGTGTGCACGACTTTGGCGGAACCATCACTGGCGGGGACACCAAATATTTCTTGATATCTTCTAAAGCCCTTTGATGGATCGGCTCCCACCGAAATTCTTGATCGGCCTTGAGTTTTAACGAGTGGCGTAAATACGTCAAGTCGACCGGACAAGTTTGAGATAAATCGCCTAATAAAATTAATCTTGCCGATCGGGGGTGGAGCTTTGTCTTGTTCGTCGGCGGTTCCGGCTTTACGATAGAATCAATACTCTTGGGGCCGATTTCAATTCCCTTTTCATGTACAATAAACCCTAGAAATTGTCCAGTTGAGACACCAAAAGCACACTTGAGCGGGTTCATCTTCGATCCGTATTGCCTTGTCCTCTTCAACACTTCTGCTGAGATCAGCCACATGACTTTCGGCCGATTTTGATTTCACCATGACATCATCAATATAAATTTCCACCAATCGGCCGATCAAATCGTGATATATAAAATTCATGGCTCTACGATATGTGGCACCAGCATTTTTTAGGCCGAAGGTCATGACAACCCACTCATATAGTCCCAACGCTCAGGAGCATACGAGCAGCTGTCTTCGATATATCTTCTTCGGCCATAAAAATCTGATTGTACCCAGCATTTCCATCCATAAAGCTCAAAATTTTGTTGCCGGCGGCTGCATCAACTAACAAGTCGGCGTTTGGCATTGGGTACTCATCTTTCGGAGTCGCCTTATTCAAATTCCTGAAGTCGATGCGAGACCCGCATCTTTCCATTTTCTTTTCCACCGGCACAATCTTGGAAACCCACTGCGCATATCGGCATGGCCTAATGAAGCCGGCTTCATATAATCGATAATCTCTTCTTTGACGGCTTCATAATACTTAGGGTCAATTTTCCGAGCCCCACAGCATACGGCCGATATCCGGGTTTGGTGGGCGGCCGATGTTCAACGATCGATCGGGTGAGTCCGGGCATCTCGCTATAATCCCAAGCAAAACAATCTTTATATTCTTTCAATAAGGCCACCAATTCATCTCTTACTTCTTTACACAATTTCTTGCTAATATATGTCGGCCGAGGCTTGTCTCCATCCCCTATATCTATCTCTTCTAACTCGTCGGCCGACACAAAACCGTGGCCTAATTTCCCGTCTTACGGTTCGTTAATCGGCCGATCCATCATATCCCCAATGCGAGTGTCGATCGGCCGATTGTCCGTCAATTCTCCTGTGGGGCCCATCGGAGCGGCCGGGAGTGCACGACCCCCGGTCACAATAACTCCGTCGTCGGTGATGTTTACGGCTTCCGCATCCCAATATGTGCCGAGAAACAAGGCGGGCTCTCCCGGGCCGAGCAAACTCGAAATCGGCGGTCGCGATGGTTGCGGACTTATCGGCCCGCACGATTTCGACCTTGTTGCCGACCCATTGAATCAAGCAACTGGTGCATGGTTGATGGGATGCAACGATTGGCATGAATCCGGTCTCTCCCCAACAAAGTTGTGTATGCACCTTTCCCGTCGATGATGAAAAATGTGGCGGGTATGGTTTTGCTGCCCACGGTGATCTCCATTATTGCGGCCCCACGCACATCTTGGCTTCTCCCGCTATAATCCTTGAGCGTCGGATTAGCCCTCATCATTTCTTCGGCGTCTTCCCGAGCTTGCGGTATGTAATGTCGGCATGATATTGACCGCTGCTCCTCAGTCGACCAACATTTTCCTCATCGGCGACCCATTGATGTAGCCGCTAATGTACAATGCCTTGAGATGCAAATGATCGGAGTCGGCGGCTTATCAAATACCGCCGATTCCGGCGTCCACGAAATTACGAAGTCTCCCCAAGCTGGTTCTTCCTCGGCCGAATTTTCATCGACCGATTCATCCTCTACGGTCGATCCGACAATCCTGGGCATCAAGGATATCATATTCACCGCGGCTTCAGCCACGACCACTGAGGCCGCACTTTGGGCCTCCACTCCCTTTTGGGCCTGGACTCATCATCTTGGTCATCTCTGTATCTTGTCTACCCTTAATTTCTCGACGGCGCATTCTTTGGAGCCTCCTCTTACGGGTTTTATTGAGCAAACCACCGGGGCACCACTTGTTCTTCGTTCTTGGTTTGATCGCCTTTCGAATCTTCATGGTATTGCCGATCAAACTCTTCTTCATCGTTGATTGGCCCCAACCGATCGTGAACGGAGGTTCTCTTTGGCACTTGCGTATACGTGATCATGGCCGATTGCTCTTACGGGGGCCGATTGTCGTGATTCGTAGTTGCGACTAATCGGCCGTCCCTGGGAACTTGATGACCCGCCATCACGACATTCTTTACGGCCAATGCACTGCGGGCAGTTCTCGATAGATGGAAGCTTCATGTTTTGGTCCCAGCGATGCTGAAAGAAAGGACAAGCCCGGTGTGGGTCAAAATCTTCTCGGCCGATCACGTCTTGTACGTATTGCTGACTTTGGTCGATAGATTCCTGTTCTCGTGCCACCGAGCTCTTTCTTCCCTCTCTCTCTTCTTCTCATATCGGCGTATGAAACCAGCCGATCCACCGCCGATGGTGTTGATGTACATCGTATTAGCCGGGAAAGGGTGCCCATCAACTTTCATTTTCTTCTTTACATCGGCCGCTCGCAATACCCCACTTGTCAACTGCCCTCCGGATTTCATCTCTCATGGCATAACAATCAACGGTGTTATGATGCGAATTTCCATGCCACTTGCACCACTTAGCCATTTTCTTCAATTCTTACGGCGTAGGAATTTTGTGATGAGGGAAAAGCTGGATCTTCTTTTCCCACGACGGTGATCAAATATCTCGTCGGCCTTAGATAAATCAAAATCATATTTTTTTCTCCTTAGGTTTGACATGCGGAGAAAATATCGGTCGTTTGTTATTAGTCCACTCAAGCTGCATTAATTTCCTCTTCATCATCCTCATTGTCGAAATCGGCATATCTTTGTACGATACCGCCGATTCCTGGTGAGTGGAGATTCTCTTCTGGCCGGCTGCCCTACGGGTCAGTTGTGCCAGCCCATCAAACTCATGTGGGGTAAACTTTTCTTTGATATTAGAGAATAGCCCCGCATAAGCGATTTCGGCCAGCTGTTGCTCTGTCGGGTTCGGATTGTAGCATCGTCCCCTCGGAGTCCTGAACCTACGTATATAATCGGCCACTGATTCCCCGGTTTTCTGTTTCACCGCCATTAAATCGGACAAACTAAGCTCGGTAATGCCCGTGAAGAAGTACGAGTGAAACCTTTTCTCCGAGATCGGCCCAATTACGAATAGAACCGGGCGATAGCGAAGCAAACCATGAAAAGGCCGATCCAGGACAATGACGGTGGGAATAGCCGAACCCGCAAAGCCTCCTGAGTAGACGCCTCACCAAGCTGTGCGTCATATCGGCTGATGTGCTCCATAGTTGATGTATTATCTTGCCCGAGAAAACTTGGAGAACTCGGGAATTTTGTACTTATTGGGTAAAGCCACGGAATCCATCCGGTCGGGGTAAGGTCGCCGATACAATGCACTTTTCTCCTTAGGCTTCAAATCGAGCCGATCTTTCATCATATCGGCGATCTTAGTCATGAGGCTACTCATATCATTGGGTTCAGCGATTGCTGATCCGGTTCCCGTCATATAAGCTGTGTTAGGCTGTCCCCCGATCGGGTGTACCGGCTGACCGTTTCAGAAATCCCGGTGCCGGTAGTCGGGAACGGTGTCTACGGAGCGATTCCATAATTCATGGCCGATTGGATCGGCCGTCCGATCATGAATCCTTGTCCCCCGGCCGATGCGATCGAGCTGCGGAATACTGAGATATCGGCCGTACTATAGTGGGTGAGTTCTCAATTCTACTCGGGCCGGTATTTGGTACGTAGAAGAAATTGGGCTGCTTGTGCCATCTGCGGAGCCGCTGCAACATTGGTTGCTGCCCCGACTCGGAAGTTGGCGGTTGTACATCTTGTTTATCGCCCTTTTCCGTCACCGACTTCTTGGGGTCACTTGTCATCTTCTTTGCCTGGCTGGGTTGTCTTGGTACTTGCGTTTGCATCATCCTTGCCAGGCCATAGATGAGGTGGCATGCCGTATAGGGGCTGAAACCCTGCTGGCGAGTGTGGTATTACGGAGGCCGATTCCCTGAATCGGCCGTACGGAGCGCCAAAAGGCTGAGTGTATGCAGGTCCAGAATATCCTTCGAGTGAACGATCTGCCATCAAGCTGTGTCCTTGATCAAATTCCCGATGGTGTTGGTCAACACGCACTGATTGATTGATTAGGGCACGATGAACGGACGAGTTGACCATATCACGAGTTGGTTGGCATCCGGCGATCTACGGGCTTTGATTTGGTCTAGTTCTTCCGGATGCGAGAATGCGAGGGATGTCTCCTTTTGTGGCCACTCTGCCACGTGTCACTTTCGGGGCTTGAAAGTACTTTTTCATTGCTTCGGCCAGGTATTCCTGGTGCTGCAGCTTTTGTTACTGTCGTCATCTTTCCCTAGGCCGAAACCTCGTTGTCATCGAAACTTCTCCATGCCCTTTGCCATCCGTCCTGAGAGGAGCTGGAACAAAAATCGGCCGATTTTCAGCATCAACCATTGGTGTTCCGTCCTCCCCGACGGCCTGCATGTACGACATCTTGATCTTGGTTGCTTCGGTCCCACTGGGCGTGCCAAAAAGTGTGTTGACGTCAAAAGTCGCCAACACACCGTTGTCCGGAGAGTCCACCGAAACCCCGGCGACGCGAGGGCCTGTGCTCCCAACGGACCGGCTCGGCTCGCCGATTCTCGTGTGCGGCGGTGCGTGCCGGATGGTTTTCCTGCAAACCAACAAAGACAATAAAAAGTGTAAAATTCCGGGTCATCGGCCCGAGATAGGCCGATGTGCGGCCGTGGCCGATTACGCGTAAGATAGACAAAATTCGGCCATCGACGAGGGAGCAACACGGCCCATCCATTTATGTATTAAATGCCAGGCAATCGAGCGTGATACAAACGATACGAAATCGGCCGACGCTATAACATACGATCGGTGGTTAGCAGCCGATTTCGTCGGTGAGCGATCAAATCATTAAGACCTTGCGGGGATGCATTATCGAATAAAATATAAACAAGGTAATTGTTAATGGGATGTAATTAATTTGATAGCAAAAGGATGGTTCAATCATCAATCGGAAGCGATAAATCGGCCGATCGGGCATCCGGCCGATTCTGCCATCGATTATAACGAGTGAGTTATTAGATCTACCTAGATGGATAATGATGATCAATGAAATCATACTAATAACTCGGGTTCAAAGGCAGCTTTAACAGATTTGGCACTAATTGAACATAAAACAGCTAATGAACGTGATAAACAATCGGCTAAACACTCAGAAAGATCGGTAAGACAAATACAACCACACGGATCCCGAATCGACCGGTCGCTCCAACGGGACAAGTCAAGCGATGGCACGCGGCGGACCGAGATCTAACGGCCGCGCACGCCGGCCGATTCGGGACAAGCACAATCATAAACGCCTTAACTATGAAAGTAGATCTACATCCTAGCCAATCGGCTGCATGCGCCTAGGACAAGTCAACTATCGCAAAGGCAAACACGGGACACGTCAAGCTGAATCTGCACGATCGAATCGGCCAAGATGTAAAAGAATTCTCATAGCGGCTACGTGACTCGGACGACCAGATCCGAGCCAATCGGCGTTGCGAGCAAAGGCTGGGACGGGGAGGTAGGACAAGTCAAACTACCTCCACCACTAGCCCGGACCAGGTCGACTTGACTCATCCCGGCCGATACTCACTACGACGATTAAGAACAGATCCGATCGCCGGATAACTAGCAATTAAGCCATCTAATTACGAACAATGCGCCGAGAACTAGACAACATAATTACCATATCAAGCCAACGTATTGTCGGCCGGAGCCCGAAGATCCCCGCGAAAACGGTAAAGACTTGACGAGAAAATTAGGGTTTGGCGATGCGCCGAAAGTTGTATTGGATGTGAATCGAGTTTACGGGTTACACCTGGGTACACATTTATACCCGGCACAAAGAATCCTACTTGGACCCTCTTTGGGCCGATTTCCTAACCGACTAGGATCTCTTTCCAAAATTAAACTATTATTTCTAATTTTACAACGTGGGCCGGGCCCATCAATATTATGCTCTTCGGTTGGCATCCGTGCACGACTCCGGGAGGGACGCGCCTCTTACTCGTTCATGCGGCCGTCGGCCTTCGGCCCACCGGCCCTCTTTTGACCTATAGTCGGCGACAATGGGTCCCTTGGTCAAAAACCGGCGTCAACAACTTCATCCGGGCCGAAGTCAAGAGGCTACTGGAGGCCAAGTTCATCCGGGAGGTCACGCACCCGACGTGGCTCGCCAACCCGGTGGTCGTGCCCAAGAACAACGGCAAGATGCGGATGTGCGTGGACTACACCGACCTGAACAAGGCTTGCCCGAAGGACCCGTTTCCGTTGCCTCGGATAGATTCCGTAGTAGACTCCACCGCAGCTGCGACCTGCTTTGCATGTTGGATGCGTACTCCGGGTACCACCAAATTTGTATGGCTAAGGAGGATGAGGAGAAGGCTGCTTTATGACTCCCGCAGGGAGCTACGCTACGTAAGCATGCCTTTCGGTCTCAAGAACGCAGGCCCCACGTTCCAACGAGCCATGCGCTTAACCCTGGACTCGCAAGTCGGGAGGAACGTGGAGGCGTACGTCGACGACTTGGTCGTTAAGACCCGCAAGGTACCGTCTCTCTGTTCGACTTAGAGGAGACCTTCTCCAACCTGCGCCGCAACGGGGTGAAGCTCAACCTGGAGAAGTGTGTCTTCGGCGTACCGGCAGGGAAGCTACTCGGCTTCCTGGTCTCGCACCGCGGGATCGAAGCAAATCCCGAGAAAATCCGGGCCATTGAAGAAATCCGCCCCCAAGGCGGCTCAAGGAGGTGCAACGCCTGGCCGGAAGCATGGCGGCCCTTGGCCGATTCATCTCGCGCCTAGGCGAACGCGCTCTCCCGCTTTTCAAGGCGATGAAGAGGACGGACAAATTCGAGTGGACCCGGGAAGCCGATGAAGCCTTGCAAGACCTCAAGCTCTACCTGTCCTCTGCGCCCGTTTTAGTCGCCCGGAACCGGGTGAACCACTGCTCTCTGTACATAGCGGCCAACCCGCAAGTAGTCGGTGCGGCTCGCGGTGGTCGAGCGGCCGGAGCGAGCGCCTCGCGGTTCTCGGCGAACCGATGAACGCGGGTGCCTCGACGGCTCGAAGGCGGCGGCCCAAACGGACCCGGGGCTCCGCCTGCGACCAGCTCGCGAGGCATTAGGGCACCGGGGGCTACGGACGCTTTCATTCACAACACGGCACGCGATGTGGCCGCTCCGGCCTGCCGGGTGGGGCACCGGGGCCGTCCCCGGCCTAACGGCTCCTGCGGACGGTGTGGCTCCCGGCTTCACCGGGGGCTCCGGCTCCGACCTCGTCGCATGATTTGGGCGAAGCGGGGACCACGACCGGAAAAGCAAGGATGGACGCGTTGATCCCACCCCACCCGGGGCTCCGGCTCCGACCACGTCTCGCGTTATGGGCGGGGCGGGATCCGCTCCGGCTACTCCCGACGTCGGCACCGCGTCACCACCGCCTCTCTCGGGGGCTCCGGCCCGTCTCCCACGACGAGCGAGAACGAGCTTCTAGAATCCGAGTCCCGCATGCGGCACGTTCAACGTCCGGTGTACTTCATCGGCGAAGTTCGCGGGACGCCAAGACACGGTACCCACGGTACCGGAAGATGCTCTACACGGTGCTCGTCGCATCCCGGAAGCTACGGCACTACTTCCAAGGCCATCCCGTCCGGGTGGTAACCACGGCACCGGCGGAAACCATACTTGCGCAACGGGGAAGCGGCCGGGCGAGTGGCCAAGTGGGCCGTGGAGCTGGGGAGTTCGACTTGTCCTTCCTCGGCACACACATCATCAAGAGCCGGGCTCTAGCTGAGTTCATCGGCGAGCGGACACCCACCCACGAGATCGAGCGGGAAGAGCTTAGCACCGGGTGCAGCGATGCGACACACCCGGCGACTGCCGGACGATGTTCTTCGACGGTTCCCTCACCCTCAACGGTGCGGGAGCGAGGGTGCTGCTGCTTGTCACCAACCGGCGACGAGCTGCGCTACGCGGTCCAGCTACACTTCCGGTGCACCAACAACACGGCAGAATACGAAGCTCTCCTGGCGGGGTTGCGGATCGCGGCCGACCTCGGGGTCACGCGCCTCCTCGCCAAGGGAGACTCGCAACTTGTCGTCAACCGGGTATCCAAGGAGTACCGAGTGCAACGACCCGCGGATGGCTGCATACCTTGCGGCGGTCGGGCGGATGGAAAAGAAGTTCAACGGCCTCGAGGTGCTTCACGTACCTCGGGGCAACAATCACATTGCCGACGAGCTATCCCGGGTGGCCTCCACTCGAGCTCCAATCCCACCCGGGACGTTCATGGAGATCCTGGCATCCCCTGCGGCCTCGACGCCGACCGAGCTCCGGACAGCAACAACAAAGCGCGGGCGCACCCGCGGGATCTGCAGCACACGCAGAATAGCGAAGAAGAGCTTGCCAACGAGCCGCGGGACGCCTGCTGGATGGACGACATCCTCGGGTACCTGCGTGACGACATCCTTCCGGAAGACGACACGGACGCGGAACGCCTAGCCCGCCAAGCCAAGCGATACGCTGTTGTCGATGACGAGGCTGTACAAGCGCGGTGCCAATGGTGTTCTGCCGAAGTGCGTAAAGACGGAAGAAGGCAACGACATACTCGTTGAGATCCACGAGGGCGAGTGCGGCAGCCACCACGCTCCCCGCACGCTGGTCGGGAAAGCCTTTCGGCGGGGTTACTGCGGCCGACGGCCCTCCAGGACGCCACTAGGCTGGTGCAACAATGCAAGGCATGCCGGTTTCACGCCAAGCGGACGCACCTGCCCGCTCAAGCCCTTCAAACAATTCCCTTATCCTGGCCGTTCGCGGTTTGGGGCCCGGACATCGTAGGGCCATTTCCGACTGCCCGGGTGGGTACGGGTGGCTATATGTGGCCATCGACAAGTTCACGAAGTGGGTAGAGGCGGAGGCGGTGACAAAGATAGACCAAAACTCGGCGGTCAAATTCATGAAGAATGTCATTGCAAGATTCGGGGTGCCGCAGCGGATTATCACGGACAACGGGACCCGGTTCACGAGCCACGCATTCGCAGCATACTGCGACTCCCTCGGCACCCGGATCTGTTTTGCCTCAAGAGCCCACCCACAAAGCAACGGCCAAGTCGAACGCGCCAACGGAGAAATCCTCAAGGGTTTGAAAACAAGATCATTTGACCCGTTGAAGAAGAAAGGCTCCAAGTGGGTAGCCGAGATCCAATCCGTGCTCCGGTCCCTGCGCACCACGGCGAGT
This sequence comes from Chloris gayana, assembly GCA_031894775.1. Classification (NCBI taxonomy): domain Eukaryota; kingdom Viridiplantae; phylum Streptophyta; class Magnoliopsida; order Poales; family Poaceae; genus Chloris; species Chloris gayana. Next base: position 85,753 of record JAUNZO010005041.1, on the reverse strand, counting down.
CGAGCCACGGGCGAAACGCCTTTTTCCTCTTGTACGGTGCGGAGGCGGTGCTACCCACGGAGATCCGGTTCAATAGCCCCCGAGTCACCGCATTTGACGAAGCCGACCAAAGCACCCGGCGGCACGACGACATTGACCTCCTCGAGGAGGCAAGACGGCGAGTACTACTCGCGCGGCGCGAGGTACCTCCGGGGCTTGCGCCGCTACCACCGGCGGCGCGTGCGCCCTCGGGAGTTGCAAACGGGAGATCTTGTCCTCCGACGGGCTCGGACGCGTGAAGGCAAGGATAAGCTAACTCCCACGTGGGAAGGGCCCTTCCTCGTCACCTGCCGTCACCCGCCCGGGATCCGTTCGTGCCGGAATCGGAGGACGGATACCGGAACCAAGCGCTTGGAACATTGAGCACCTAAAGAAATTCTACCCTTAGAATATTACGTAGCCAATGGTCCCGGGTAGTACCCGGAAGTCTCATCGCCACGGCCACGGTCGCCACGGCACTGTGCTGACATGTTTTAAATGAAAAACAGCGCCCGGTCGCTTCTTTTCCTACTTCTCGCAGGATCGGCTGTCGTGCATGTTTAAGACCTTGCTTTCCTCCGACGGGCAAGGAAGGTCGATGACTTAGTCGGAAGCCGGAAGGCGTTTTGTCTAGTTGAGGCTCGGGCGCCGCGAATCGCGCTCTAAGCACAACTACGAATTACCAAACGGCCTACGACTACACGACGCACGCGGACAATCGCACGGAACGGAAGGAACAACCGGTTTAAGCTTTTCATTAACACCGATAAGTTTGAACTTAAGTTTCTAACTTGCACAGGAGAACGAGGTTCATTACAAACAAAAAGGCACGGGCGCCGAGCAAGCCACGCGCGAGGTGGAGGAAGCGGGCACTTAGCCCCGCTTGAAGCTTTCGGCAAAGGCACGGGCGACGGCGCGTGCCTGCGCCTTGGCCGCAGCGTGCTCACCCGCAGGGACGTCGCGATTCACCACGGCTAAGAGCGAGAACCCGGGCACCAGCACCGGCGCGTTCGCCGGCACCTCCTCCAGGGCCGCGGCTATGGTTTGCCGCCCCTCCTCCTCCGGGACCTCCGCCACCCGGGTGTTCGGGCTGCTCGGGGAGTCAACCACCCCCGCATGGCGAAGGCGTACCCGGCCGCGCCGCGGTCAAGGGGATCGGGAAGACGAGCCGGACCCGCCTCGAACAGCGGCGACGAAACCGCCGGTGCACCTCGGCGGCGATCTCGGCCTGCGTCCGCGCGGCCGAGGCTAGCTCGTCGCCCGCTCGCTCGGCTCAACGCGGCCGAAGCTCGGACTCCTCAGGCGGGACCGCGCCTCCGCGAGCTGCCGTCGGAGGTCATCGCCATCGGCTGCAGCGAGAAGAGCCGCGGCCCGACTTCTTCGCCGGGCCTCCGGCAGCTCGACGCGTCGGCGGTATTCGTCCGGCTCTTCTCCACCGCCTTCGGCTCGGCAGCGAAGTTCACCCGGGCCTCCGCGAGAGTCTCCTCACGGACGCGGTGCGCCAGCCCGTCGGCGATGCCGCGGACCTGCTCCTCGGCCCGAGCGAGACGGGCCGCCTCCGTCTCCAAAGCTTCCTTTTGAACGGCGGCCTCGTTCTCACGAGCCGGACCTGCTCCTCCCGGGTAGCGAGGGCGCCCTCGCGTCCCCTAAGCGCCGCCTCCTGGGAGGCCAAGGAGTCAGCGACGCGCTGCACCTTCGCCTCGGCCGCTCCGACGGCCCGCTCCCGCTCGCCCGGCGCAGCCTCCCGAAGGGCAAGCGCGGCGGCACGCTCCTTCGGCTCCTCCTCGCGAGCCGCCGCGGTCGCCTCGCGACGGGTCACGGCCGCCTCGCGGAGATCCATGTGGGCCTCCGCCTCCTCCAAGCTGCGCGCCACGGAGCTGCACGGCACGCTCCCGCTCCGGGACGCCATGGAGGCGGTTCATGCTTTCAGCTTCGCGGGCCTTTGCGTCACGCGGCTTCTCGGCGGCACGATCGCCGATGCCGGCAGCTTGGTCCAGCTCATGCTGGACTTCCTCCATGCGGCGCCGATACTCGCTGCTCGGGCCGGCTTCACGGCCGTCTCCAAGGCCCGCCGGGCCTCCGCCACCTCCGCCTCGCGCTCGGCCGGCGCGGCCTCCCGGTCCTCCGGGGAAGCATCCGCCTCCTCCACGGCCGCCTTCATGGCAAGAAGCGACCGCGTAGCCTCCCCGAGCACATCGCCAATCTTGTGGCGACCCATGCCGCCCGAGCGACCCGAAGGTGACCCGCTCCGGCCGCGTCCAGCGCGCCCACGGCCCCTACCGGCGGCAGCGGTCGACGAAGTGTCTCCGCCGGCCACCGTTCCCGACTCCGACCGAACGCGTGGAGGGAGTCATTCCCCTCCGACACTATAGGGCTGGCGGCGCCGGCACCCGGCCGAGGAGTGGAAGACCGTGGTGGACGCCGGCGGCGCCGATTGGGAAAGCACCCGGCACGTCCCCGGCCGGAGGAGGTGACACCCGACCAAGGTCGGCTCCGGCGAGGCACCCGCGGCCTCCTCTCCGGCAGGGCGCCCGCAGCCTCCTCGCCGGCGAGGGCACCCGCGGCCTCCTCTTCGGTGACACCTGCAGCCACCTCCTCGGGAGTGCCCGCGGCCCCCTCTCCGGCGGCACTGCGGCCACCTCCGCGGGACCGTCTGCGACCTCTTCCTCGGGGGCACCCGTGGCCACCTCTTCGGGGGCACTCGTTGCCCCTCCCGCGCCGTCCTCTGCTCCGGCCGCCGGAGCCGCACCGGCCGCCTTGGGGTTCAAAGGGACCAGGTCCGGATCCGGTTCGATCCGGACGAGTCCCGCAAACAAAGCAAATCGGAACACATTTCGCAACCATCGGCCTACGGTGAGACGAAGTGCAGCACACCGGGCACGCAGCTTAAGTAAAAAAGAGAGGAAAGCTTCCTACCCGTCGCGCGTCCACCCGGTCGCTTGCGCCGGTGCGGCTGCGAGGGACTTCTCTCGTGGAGCGGCCCGCGTCACTTGTGCCGGCGAAGCCTGCCGGGCCCGCTTCGGTGGAAGGCGGCGGGCCGGAGGAGTCGGAGGAGGGGGCGACGGAGACCTTTTCCCTTGCCTTTGTCCCGCGCGCTCGGAGCAGGCCTCGCAGCGCCGGGGCTACCACCCGGAGCTCGGAGGCACCCCCGGGGCGGCCGTCGCACCCGGATCGGAGGAAGGCGTGACTCCGGGTACCGGAGACCGGGAGTGGGAGCCGGGACCGTGTCGAGAAACCCGAGCGGCCCCGGTCGGGGCATGCTCGTCGAGGACGGCGCGCTTGTTCGCCGGCCGATGAAGGGGCTCGGCACCTTCCGGGTACGCGAAGGAGGCGGGCCACTTCTTCCCGGTCGGCGTGGAGTAGGCGAACCGCTCGCGGCCTCGGGCAGGTCCGAGCCTGCCCCCGTGCGAGTGCGGCCGGCGAAGTTGAAGTCACGATACAACCACGACGGGACCGATCTCCGGCGAAGGGCGCGATGTTGCGCTCGAGGAAGTCGTGCACCACCCCCGATAAGTCGGACCGGCCGCGGCGGCGCCGCGATCCGGTCGACCACCGGCATCATGCCCTCGGGAAGGCGGGGCACGGCGTCCCGGACGGCCAAATGTTGGGCCGGGACCGGCGGGACGCGGAGGCGACGGAGGTCCTTCTCGTACGGCACCACGAACCAGGCCCTCTTCCACGCCTCCACCTTGCTGCTAGGCGAGTACTCTATGTACCCGCTGTCGAGCCGGGCGGTCGGCCGGACGCATCCGATCACCTCCGAGGCGTTGGTAAGCGTCATCTTGAAGTAGCGTTGGAATATGGGGAAGCACGGCTGCACCCCCACAAATCCTTCGCATAAATGGGTGAACACGGCCGGCGTCGCGACCGCATTCGGCGTGAGGTGCGCCATGCGGATCCCATACGCCGGAGCACCTCCGGGAAGAAATCGGAGAAGGCGGGGGAACGGCGCCGGCGACGACGAAGGATACGAAGTGGAGGATCTCCAGCCCTCCGGTCGGCGGCGGCAAAGGTCCCCCAACGCGAACGGCCCTATCACCGTCCGCCGGCGGGAAGGACGAAAGCCGCGACATGTCGACCCTAGCGTCGGGCAAGCTGCGCCGTTAGCGGGGCATCCGCCGACGGCGAGCGCGCGCGCGAACTGCTGCGGCGGGGGAGGACCTTCCGCGGGCCATCTTGACGGCAGGCGACGACGGCGGCGAAGCGGCGGCGCGGATCCGCGGAGAAGAAGGCGAAGGGGAGCGCGGCAGCAAGAAAGAGGTTGAGAAGACGGAAGGCGAAGGGCGAGGTGGAAGACGTGCTTGCGGGCAACCGGCCATCCCCCTACTTGAGCGCGGACGCCGAGCGAGGCCCACCGCACGCGAACCGAAGCGACGCGACGCCTCGGGGCAATCGTGCCCCGGCAACCCAAGCGGCTCCGTTCCTTGAGAGCCACACCCCTAAGCAACCCGAACGGCACCGGGCACCGACGGGTGGCCCCAATCCCTGCTCCGACCCCGCGGGTCGGCGGCCGGGGCCGAGGGCTCCTGTCGGTGTAGGGGGATCGGGGTCCCCTAACCGCGCGTGGGCTGCTTTCGGCCCACGAACGAAGACGAAGACCGCAGGGCGGGGAAGCCCACGAAGCCACGAAGTCCACGAGGCCCGCGAAAGCCGGAGGAGCGGGAGCGTCGGGAGGAGAACGAAGCTTCGCGGTAGTTTCCTCCGACGCCCCAACCACCCGGAGTTAATGCGGCACTCGAGTGCTCGTGACGACGCCGCAGCCCGACGGGACGTGCGCGCGTCTTCTCCGTGCGCCGCGTCTCGGGAAGCCGCGCGGCTACGGTGCCGGGGAGGCTCTTGACCAATGGGGTGGAAGAGATTCGGAACACGAACCGAGGAGAAGAGACCGCAACGGATTTAGTCGGGATCGTGTCGGGATATCTCGGGGAGGACCGGACCCCCACCGGGTGTCCGGGTACCCCCGGTACTTGTACGGTGCTCTTCTCCTTATCCTATAAAAGGAGGAGAGACTCCAATGTAAAGACAAGGACAGCTGAGAATACACACACACTAGCGGGACGTAGGGTATTGCGCACCCGGTGCGGCCCGAACCTGGATAACTCTCCGTGTTCTTACTCACTTGAATCATCTACGCTAACGCGCGAGCAAATCCGTTCTTTCCCGAGCCTATCCTAAGGGAGCCTCGACAGGCCCCCATTTGGAGGTGTACTCACACACCGACAACAACCAATTGATGCATTTTGCCTCGATTTTGAAACTAATGTGGGATAAGCATGATCAGATTAAGTTTGAACATTGCTTTTTTCACCTCCTCCTACTATTGTACGGAGATTTAATAGGATTGACATCCTTATTAGGTGATTCAGATTTCGTTGATCTCTTAATCACCTTTTTAGCCATTGGATGTGTATCCTATCATCTGAAATTTTCAATAATTCTCCGTTTATTCAAAAACATTGAGTTGAGAACTAATATCTTAGATTTTGTGCAGCAATTCAACACTTCTGTTATTTTTTTGAGGAATTCCGGGGGGGGGGGGGGACATCCGCACATTTTTTTTGTTTCATTTCAAAAAACAACATGGTGTTACATCTCGTTTGAGATTATTACAGGGGTATCCGCACCTTTTTTTTGTTTGGTGTTACCTCTAGTTTGAGATTATTACGGACGAGATTGTTTCGTTGAGAAGCTGGACACACCATAAAGCAACAACATCATTCTCCCATTCTCCGTGATCACGCTGCCAAGGCGCTCCTGTTGCAAATGCATAGCCAATGATAACCGATGAAGTGCGTTGAGTTCTCTGCATGCCACGTAGCTCAGACAAGTCAGTGTCCACACAATGCTTCTAGAGAAAGTTCTCCTTTGTTTGGATCCTGGTACTGGAACTGGAAACAATGACGGGAACTTGCACGGTGTTGTAAGGACCAAAGGAGTATAATGATCCGGCGATGCAATCGCTCGCGCACTTGCAGTCTACATTTATGCAACGGCCAGAAAATGAACCATCGGTTCATTGACTACGTACAGATGCTTAACACCTGGTTTACAGAAATTAACAGAAACTACACAATGTCATCTGTACACGTACGGGACAGCATGTTCGTACTGTGAGGTCAGATTCGAACGCGAATTGACTTTGTTGACTTGCACCGCTCGGCCGCTTGTCGCTGGCGCGCGCCCCGGCTGTTCCCAACGTGCGCCGAGCTGGGTTGGTTCACCGACTCTGGATTCCTGCGCCGTTGCATCCTAGATTATATGCCACTTGCCATTTTGGCTTTCTTTTTGGAGGCGGTACGGTGCTAGTGGAACGGAACTTATTTTAGCCCTCGATCTCTGCTCGAGTGCCATTCCAGCTTCTTATCGTATCTGTAGTGTAGGACGACTGACATCAACCATGGCAGCGGCCGCGCCGGTGGACGAAGATGTGTCGCCGAAGGAGGCGAAGCAGGGCGGCTTCAGGACAATGCCGTTCATCCTAGGTATGATCACTCGCTTTTCCATCCATGTAATCTTGTTTGTTTCAGTGCAGCATAACCGCATTCCGAGCAATGTCTCTCGTTTCGTTGCCGTTTACGAATTCTCACTTCCGGCCGTCGCGTCGTGCAGCGAACGAGATCTGCGACCGGTTCGCCACGGCCGGCTTCAACGCCAACCTGATCACGTACCTGACGCAGCAGCTGCACCTCCCGCTGGTGGAGGCCTCCAACCTCCTGACGAACTTCAACGGCACGGCGGCGTTCACCCCCGTCCTGGGCGCGATCATCGCCGACTCCTTCTCCGGCCGCTACTGGGCCATCGCCGGCGGCGGCGCGCTCTACCTCCTCGGCATGCTGGGCCTCGTCGTCTCCGCGCTGGCGCCCGCGCTACGCCCCGCACCCTGCGCTACCGGATCCACTGCTCCGTGCCAGCGCGCGAACGGCGGGCAGCTCGCGATGCTGTACCTGCCGCTGCTCCTCACCGCGCTGGGCTCCGGCGGCATCCGCCCCTGCGTGGTGGCCTTCGGCGCGGACCAGTTCGGGCGAGGAGGGAAGCGGCCCGGCGGCGAGCAGAAGTGGAGCTACTTCAACCTCTACTTCTTCAGCATGGGGCTCGCCGTGCTGCTGGCGCTGACGGTGGTGGTGTACATCCAGGAGAACGTGGGGTGGGGCTGGGGCTTCGGGATCCCGGCCATCGCCATGTTCGTCTCCGTGCTCTCGTTCGTGGTCGGGTACCCGATCTACGTGAAGGTGCGGCCCGAGGGGAGCCCGTTCAAGCGGCTGCTGCAGGTGGTCGTCGCCGCGGTCAGGAAGAGGAAGGAGCCCGTGCCGGAGGACGCCGCGCTGCTGTACCAGAACAAGGAGCTCGACGCGCCCATCGCCACTGACGGGGGCTGCTGCACACCGATCAGCTCAGGCAAGTGCCATTTCAGTTGACTCCTGAACGTCTTGCCTCCTTCCATGTGCATCGCGTCGTGTCGTTTTGCTTCGTTGTTTATTTTGGGGGCTGGTGGGCTCCAACATCTCTTGAACCAGAGTGAGTACTAAATTTCTTCGTACCTGTCCCCCCACGTGGACCAGGTTCCTGGACCGCGCGGCGGTGCTGACGCCGGGCGACGCCGCGGACTCACCGGACCTATGGCGGCTGTCGACGGTGCACCGCGTGGAGGAGCTCAAGTCCATCGCGCGCATGCTGCCCCTGTGGGCGGCCAGCATCACGCTCATCGCCGCGGCCTCGCACAACTTCACCTTCGCCATCCAGCAGTCGCGCAGCATGGACCGCCGCCTCACCTCCCGCTTCACGATCCCGCCGGCCTCCATGATCATCTTCACCACACTCACCATGCTCGCCAGCCTCGCGCTCTACGACCGCGCGTTCGTGCCCCTCGCGCGCCGCGTCACGGGGCTCAGGTCGGGCGTCACCTACTTCCAGCGCATGGGGGCCGGGTTCCTGGTCTCCGTGCTCGGCGTGCTGGCCGGCGCGCTCGTCGAGGCCCGGCGGCGCCGCGTGGCGGCGGAGCACGGGCTCGCGGACAGCCCCGGCGCCGTCGTGCCGATGAGCGTGTTCTGGCTCGTGCCGCAGTACGCGCTGCACGGGGTGAGCGACGCGCTGTCCACGGTGGGCCACATGGAGTTCCTGTACGACCAGTCGCCGGAGAGCATGCGCAGCTCGGCGGCGGCGCTGTTCTGGGTCGCCGGGTCCATCGGGAACTACCTGGGCACGGTGCTCGTCACGGTCGTGCAGAGCGCCACCGGAGGGTGTGGCTGCAGGACAACATCAACCGGGGAGGCTGGATTACTACTACTGGCTCGTCACCTTCCTCCTGGCGCTCAACCTCGTCTACTACATCGTCTGCTTCCATTTCTACACCTTGAAGACGTTCGAGGTGGACGCCGGAGACCACGACGTGCAGCGCCGGTGTAGCAGCGGAGAGGATGCCGTATGTGAAAGTGACAGGCGTACTGACAGCACTAGCTAGTAATTAAGGTGCTCTTCCATGGCCCGTTATGTGTGATCGTTATCAAGACGTGACTGTTTTAGAATCCACCCCCATTCTCAGTGTCCTCTGACTTTTCTACTCCTGATTGTGTAAGTAAATCAACCTTTTGTCGTTAAAATATTAAAGTTGTGGCTAGCAAAGTTTTGAGGATATTGATCGAACCAAATCATTCAAATTGTTGATACTCAGGGGAAAAGAAACAGGGGAACAGAACATAGACATGCACTCTAGTGTGATTTATTCTCTGTTTCGTTGAACAGTGATTTTTTTTCCCTTTTTGCGGGGGCTGATCGGTGATTCTGAGCCCACATGTCCTCCGTTGATTCCCCTTTCATGTATTGGCAAAGTCAGACTGATCTTGTGCATGATATGTTCTCCTCTGAGTAAAGTGAATGTGTTTAATCTTAAACCTCTGTATCCATATCATTTCCCATTTCTGTCAATTAAGGTTTAAAGTCGTGTCGTGTACATCTACACCACTTGATGCATTTAAGAGTACTGCCATACACTGCACACCAGTGCTGGATCCTCTGCCTTTGCCTTGAGTCACCGACGTGTGGGGTCTGCAGCTGCTACGCCCATATGTCCATGGCTCAGGCACACCCTAGTGTTACAAGGCTCTTAAACTTTGTCCGCGGGTTACTGGTACGAGAAAAATACCAATATCATCTAAGTAACATTATTCCATCACGTACTCCCGAACCACCCTAATCAAAGCTACTTGAAGTTTTTGCTCTTCTTGTTGGCGTCCTCGTGGCGATTGCCGTTGCCATGGTAGAGCTGGACCTCCGCCTTGCTGTCACCGCTGGCGACAGTTTCCAGTGGCTTGAAGGTGTAGTACTTGACGCAGACGAAGAAGTAGACGAGGTTGACCAGCTGCATCCCCACGACGAGCCAGTAGTAGTTGTCCAGCTTCCCGCGGTTGAGGTTGTCCTGCAGCCACTGCCCGCTCCGCTGCGTCTTGTGGTGCACGACGGTCACCAGCAGCGTGCCGAGGTAGCTCCCGATGGCCATGGTGAGCCAGTAGAGCGCCGCCGCCGTGCTGCGCAGGCTCTCGGGCGCCTGGTCGTACAGGAACTCCATGCGGCCCACGTCCATGAACGCGTTAGCCACGCCGTGCACGGCGTACTGCGGCACGAGCCAGAACACGCTCATGGGCACGACGGCCTTGGGCGCGTCGAGCAGGCCCGCCGCCGCGGCGGCCGCCCGGCGCCGGCGCTCGACGGCGGCGGCCGCCGCGTTGGAGAGCATCGCGATGGTCATGCCCACGCCCGTGCGCTGCAGGTGGGTGATGCCGTTGGGGTGGCCCGTGTAGCGGCGGAGCACGCGGACGAGGACGCGGTCGTACAGGGTGAGGGTGAGCAGCATGGCGAGGTTCTCGAAGATGAGCATGGAGGCCGGGGGGATCTTGAAGTTGGGGGTGATGTCGCGGTCCATGGTGCGCGCCTGCTGGATCGCGAAGCTGCTGTTGTGGGAGGCCGAGGTTACCAGGAGGATGCCGGCAGCCCAGATGGGCAGCATCCGGATGATGGATTTGAGCTCCTCCACGCGGTGCACGGTTGCCAGGCGCCACAGCTTCGGCTGCCCCGACGGCAGCACGTCGCCCTCTGTCACGATGGCCGCCTTGTCAAGGCACCTGTCAACAAAGCATCAGACGCGGAGTTCGTTAATTACCTCCTGTCGTGTCGTCTCGTGTCGTATCCTCGAGACAAATAAAATAATCTGTACAACTCACTTGAGCTGGTCGGTGTGGAGAAGGCGTCCGGTGGTGGAGATGCCGGCGTCGAGCTGCTTGTCCTGGTACAGGAAGCTGGAGTCCGGCACGACGGCTTTCCGCTTCTTGAACGCGGCGGCAACGACCTGCGCCAGCCGGACGAGCGGGCTCCCACCGGGCGGCATCCGGACATACAGCGCGTACCCGGACACGAACGCGATGACGGCAACGAGCATGGCAATGGTGGGCACGCCGAGCCCCCACTCCCACCCAACGTTCTCCTGCACGTACACCACCACGGTCACCGCCGTGAGCTTCGCGAGCTCGACCCCGAAGAAGTAGAGGTTGAAGAAGCTCCACTTGGGCCTGGCGCCCTGCGCCCGCCTGCTGTGCGCGTCGAGCTCGAGCTGGTCGGCGCCGAACGCCATGACGCAGGGCCGCGTGCCGCCCGTGCCGATGGACGTGCAGAGCAGCGACGCGTAGAGCACGCCGAGCTGGAACGAGGACGCGCGCTGGCAGTCGGCGGCGTGCTTGGCGCAGGGCGGCGGGCGGAGCGAGGGCAGCGCGGCGGAGAGGGTGAGGCAGACCATGCCGAGCTGGTAGATGATGGAGCCGAAGGTGATGGTCCAGAACCGCCCGGCGAAGGAGTCGGCGATGAGGCCGCCGATGAGCGGGGTCAGGTTGGCCGTGCCGTGGAAGTTGGAGATGATGTTGGAGGCCTCCACCAGGGGAAGGTGCAGCTGCAGGGTCAGGTACGAGATCAGGTTCGAGCTGAACCCGACCGTCGCCAGCCGGTCGCAGAAGTCGTTCGCTGTCGTCGATCGTGCACAGGCACAGTGGAAAAATGTCAGATGACACAATGACTAGGGGGTGGCACGTGTTTCTTTCGCAGCTAGCTAGTGCTATTTTTTCGAGGAGCTAGCGAGTGCTAATGTTATATGGCGCAATATAATCCTATGCGCCTATTTTGCAAAAAAAAAAATCTTACGCGCCTGAATAAATTATTTTCTTTTTCTTACCATCTCTACTTTTCTATCACTGTTACTTTCAGTTGATTATTTTTGCAATGATATAATCTTACAATTAGTTCAGGCTTCTTTCTTTTTAATGGCAACTTCAACTCGGTAAGGTAATTCAGAAAATCCGGAGATGTAGTTTAAGTGATTTTTATATAATGACAGTAGTGTGTAACATTTCTTTTCTTCTAGTGGTGATTTTTAATCTTTGGGATCAAATGTGGTGGTTATTTTTCTTGGTCTCTAGCTTTACAAGTAAATGTGGTGCCCCGTTTATTAACATTATGGATTTATTTTGGCATGTTTTTAGGACAATGAACTTTATTTAGGTAAAAATAATAATTTTAACTTTATTCTAAAATCCAATTTAAAAGTTTGAAAACCAGCAATTTGTGAGACAAAAATGGGTTAAAACTGAATTTAACTTCTGGTGAATTGTCGATGATGCTGGATTATGTGTCTATCCAGAAACCAAAATAAGGAACGTTTCACATTTTTATTTTACTTGTTGTTAGAACAAGGAAGCTAGTAAAGAGAATAATACTTTGTTTTTCTTCCTTTTTGCAAGAAACGTGGTTATCTGTTTTCTAGTAGCAGAAAGCAGATCAACACAAGATGTTACTACTTTCTCTAGACCCTTTTCATTTAAACAAAAAGGTCGGAAGCCAGTATTTCTCACATATGCCAAAAAAAAAATCTATTTGATTATGCAATGAGTTCAACTATAATATAAACCGGGAGAATAGACAACATGCCCCTCTCAAATTGTAGAGAAGAGGACTTCATTGTACCATTTCAATTAAGTTGCACCTATTGATTACCGGATAAAACTTCGATCATATTTTCATTGATGCATTGTTTCTAAATCGTTACGAAAATTTGAACACAGCTCACGATCTTCTTTTATCTTTTTTTTTAAGAAAATGAAAAGCCACAAGGCCGAGATGCATGTCTGTACCAACATTATTGAGATACTGATTGATAAGGTCGCCTCTAATATATTCCGTCCGTTGGCGCCACTGATAGGCACATTTAGGCGCTTTAGCATCCCACTATTTAAAAAGGGAGATCTTTGATGCTATTCAAGAGGTTGGTCCTGGGATGTAAATCCAAAACCGTCAGTAGTTTGCCGTATCTTTTCAAGCAAGCAGAATAGACTCTTGACTTAAGAGGGAAAACAACAAATTAAAAGCTGCTTTGAAAGGAAGCCAGTCATGTGAGGATAGAAGTGTGCTCTGCAGCATCGTCTAGCGACGTGTTCAGACCGTTCGAAAGGTGGCACGCATGCGTGGTCCTCTCACCCGTGTAGTGGCTGGTGAGTACCGGTGAAGAAAGAGGTTCCTGAGCCTGGTATGGCACAAGATCAGATTCAGAGTTTGCAGCTGCGGTCTATTATCTGAAAATTATCGGCAGCTTCACAAACTTGTCCGCGTGGGCAGCCTCCACTGACCCGTGAAAAAAACATGTGAAATTATCTCCTGGCCCCGGCTCAAGAACCAGAAAAGTGGTCTAAAAAATTCTTGTGAACGAATGACACCGGGAATATAATCAAGGACAAAACCATGGGCAATCCGAGGGAGAAACGAGGATAACATGAAACGCTTATAACAGGATTGCTTAACCAGGGCGGCAAGGCGTTGAATCTGTAGTCCACAATCAACGGGTCAAAAGCATGGAGCTTACCAAGGATGAAGGGCATGGTCCGGAACCCGCCCTGCCGCTTCGCCTTCGCCTCCACCATTGCATCCTTCTTCTCGCCGCTGCCGTCCTCTGCCATTGCGGCTGCACTCCTGTTCCTTCAGAGGAACGCCTCTTGCAGTCAGTGGAGAGCTATGAGCTAGTACTACGGTTAGGCAATGCACAGGCTGCCAGCCACTTGTTTGCGTGCGGGAAATGGCGATGGAGATGTGTGCTGTGCTCGGTTGCGCGCGCTTTTATAAAGGAATCGTCGGGGTAAGATTGGGTTTGGATACATCATACGTGTGTCCCCGGAAAAAGGTATTTGGAAATAAAAGGGACGCTTTCAAGCTCCACCACTGGTCGCATGCGATTGAGATGTGACGCTATTGAGGAGCTCCGTCCACTGCAGTCAGATCAGATGGCATGAGAGGGCAAGGTTAATTGCCGTTTGGACCGCGCCACTTTAGATGCTCCAGGCTAGTTTTGTGAACCGTCCGTGCATCGTGACGTCCAACCCGTGAGTTGTGGAATCCGCATTCAGTAGGAGCCATTCTCGTTTCGTCTGCTGAGCAAATGATGTGCAAGTTTCAACGGGCAAATTTGATAGATTTTCCAGTCGTGGCCTTATCATCGTCGATTAGTGTACTAGGGAAACTTTTGCGATTGATTAGAGGTGGGAAGAGTAAAATATAACTGTTCTCTCGGGTTCACACTACAAGAAGGCACAGTCGCAGCGGGTGAAACCACCCGCACCTACGGTGCCGAGGCTAAAAATAGTCGACTACGTTTGCATAGCCCAACTCGCCGCCACTACAAACTGCAAAAAAATAAAAAGTGGGCCTATGCGGGCCTACACGAAGCATGCCGCAATCGCACGTACGGGCCCCACCGGCAGCACGTCGTCGCTGGAGAAGGGGGCGACCAGATTCGGCTGGCCCAGGCTGCCACGCGCCGTCGGAGAAGGGAAGCGGATCCGGCCGCCCCGGCGGACGCGCGCAGGGACCGGGGAGGAGGAGGCGGTGGTGCGGGGCGACGGGAACAAGGAGGGGAGCACCGACTAGAGAGAGAGAGAGAGAGAGAGAGAGAGAGAGAGAGAGAGAGAGAGAGAGAGAGGAAATGATGATTTGAGGAGGCGACAGTGGGTGGAGTGGATGGAGAGGCAAGTGTTCAAGTTTATATATGACCAGTTGCTATCGTTTTCTAATGGGATGCCGGTTAATATAGTAAGGACGTGTCACATTGTCAGCCGTGGCTATTGACGTTTGATAATGTGACCCGCCGCTAATGGGTTGTTGCCTCCATAGCAGTGGGTCACAACATCAACCGCGGCTCATTCACTATAGCCACGACTCATGTGCACAGTAGCTCTACCCCCTCTATAGTTGCGGTCTGTTTTGGCTGTCGTAGGTACGAGTTTTTTTTTAGACGTGGCTATAGTGCGTGATTCTTATTGTGTCACATGCCTAGGACAATCTCAGTGTGAGTTTCATTTGTATTAAATAGGGCGAGACATCAGCAAAAAGGATGACATGAAAACGTAATTAATATGAAGCAAAGGATAAAAATCATTTGACATTGTTTCATATGTATGAAACTTTGATGAAACTCCTATTGAGCATAAAAGGTTTTCATTCTAACATGTTATAACTTATCTATGAAATCGTGAGATGAAACTATGTATTAAAAGACACTATTTTCGTCAATCAAACTAAATCTTCAAATATGATGTGACACTCTTAAAGAGTGTGAAATGAAACTATGCTTTGAGACTGGTATAAGGTAGAAGGATGTCATTTTTACTTTTTAGATGGAAAGAATTTTTTTATAGTTAAGAAAAAGTTTTTTTGGATTGAGAATGCTATATGTTCACATATGAGAATGTATCAATAACTTATTACTACAAACAATTTCAACGAAATCCATCCACGTACATTACAACTCAACTCACCTTAATAAATAATAGGATCAAAATACCTGTACCAGATCAACAATTCATGTACACATACAAAATCAACAATTATATAACTGATAGGAAACATATATTAATTAAAATCCATCGCAAAAATGTCTTAATTAAAAATGAACTAGAAGGTGACTCACGCAATTTGTGCTACTAAAATGACATATTTTATATTTTCAATATATAATTTTTCTTTAAAAGATGACCATGCGTAAGTAGAGATATTAATAACAATAATATGCTATCTTCGTTTGCTTTGCTAGATGAGTTTAGTTGAAGAAGTATTTTTAGCATCAACACATTCCAATTGTTTAGATTTGTAAGTGATGTACTCTTTGTTGGTGAATTCTTTAAGAAATGTTTTTCAACAATACTAAAAGTCACGATAGAGTTTAAGTTATTATAGGAGGCAGCTACTTTATTTAGAATTAAAAAATATGAATGTACCTAATCAGATCGATCAATTGAACATTTGATCTCAAGTGTACATTAAAGATAATTGTTCTCTTATTGTTGAGCTTGAATAAAAAATAGATGTTTTTCCACATAGCTGTTGTATTATTTCAGAAACGGCTTCAAGTTTACCATCAAGTGTATCTAACATGGTTGTGACATTTATTTCGAAGCATTGTTATGCTTCATCGAATAAGGGTGCAAGTACTAGTATATAATAACTTATTATAAATCAAATCTAATAGTTGCAGTAACATTTTAAAGATAGTAAGCATATTATGGAATAATTTTAAACTAGATCTTTATTGCATCTATTGCAATTGTAACAATTTTGTATCTTAGTGCAAATTGTTGCAAGTATTGCATAACATATACCACCATGATGTGTTTTCCTACAATTGGTCGATCATTGCTTTTGTCCTAAGTACAATATCCTATAGTGGCAAAATAAGATTTAGTATTTTAGAATATACAAAGTGTTTGTAACCTGAGTATGTAATCAACTAATAAATATTAATATAACTCTTTTTTCGACTAAAAAAGAAAGCTGGTGGGCAAAACTAGGACTTCCGTAGATCAAGACTTTGTTGATTCATTAGCAGTCTGGTTTGGCCGATCCCAATCTTGTAAAAAGTGTAGTTTTTAAATTTTTTCGTACACTTCCTAACAATCCACGTGTGTACACTTGCACGCACGTCCTTGTGTTAATGATTTCTAAGAGCACCGACGGAAGCGCATGCGCCTGGATCACATTCAGGGATGAAGCAACCCGTGCATAGAGGCCAACGTCGACGGAGACGGCACACCGCCGGTGGCTAAGCTACAGTGGCTGTTCCACTTCTGGCACAGGAAAAGAGACGGACACTTGCTATTTGGTGCCGCTGCTGCTGCATGGTCCTCGGAACCGATCATGCGCTGCCTGGCTCACTTTGGCACTTCCGGCGATGTAGAAACCTTGCCGGCGACCCTTTTTGGAGTTGAATTTTGGTACCAATGATTAGAGCAAAGATATTTCGGCAGTCGTCCTCAGCGTTACTTCCAGGTTGGTACTTTTTGTACAAGGAAAAATGTCAGCAAGCCACAATGAAGCAATAATATCTGCCGAACCACGATGAAGAGTGGTACGAATATAACGGCAATTATAGAGCTTGAATCAGGACGCACTGTTGTGACACTATCTAGATCATAAATTGCACTACAGAAGTTGACCCCGGGAGCTAGTACGGTGTAGGCACCAGCTAGACTAGTAGCCTAGCTTCTTCGGTAAACATCACAAGGGGCAGGGATGAGGTGCATGCGCATCCATGGTGTTCCTAGATCATAGCAACCCACTACAACCACCGAAAGGAAATGCATCTTCGTGAAAAGCTCACTTTGAAGTAGGTTTGACAAATTTATATGAAGTTTGAAGTAGGTTTGCATGTTTAGTCAGGTTCAGGGATGAGGGTATCAATCACATGTCTGGCAGTTCCAGTTCTCTCCACTTTGTCCTCCTAGTACAATATTATTCCTAGAGACAAAACTTTTACGGAATTTAACATATAATGCTATGTGCTATGCCAACAAGAGAAAATTATTGAAAGCAACCATGTTTTAATTCCTTTCGACCGACAACACGTTTTCCAAAAAGATGTTCCCCAATCTTATAGTTTGTTATTTTTACTAGGTTATGAGTGAGTGAAGATTTGAAATATGAAAAATACTTTAACAACAGAAGCATTCGATATCCGTGACGGAAATATCTAAGTGTACGACAAAACTGTACAGCTAGTTCTTTTTTCACTTTCTATATATAACCCCCACCATTCCAGCTATTGGGTGGCACATCCTTTGAGCTAAAAACATATCTTAGTCAACCAAATAATCATGTGAGTAATATCGAGTGAGCGTTAATTGTTAGTGGGCTAAAAATCTTCACGGTGATGTTGAATTGGTGTGCATCTATCACTCTTTGAGGTCAAGAATTCTGTGATATATAGTTACCCTTGAACCATGCACCAATTGTTTTGTACATAGTGTGCCGCTAAAAAAATATGAAGGCACCTCCACACGAGAAATATCACCGAGTGAAAATCAAGGATGTCCAATTGTTACTCTTTGAGGCCATGAATTCTTAGATATAATTTCTCTAGCAAATTGTTCATAGCGCTGCCAAGAACATTATGTCATTCTTGATTTGTGATTTCATACAGCAATTACATTTGCTAGAGAAATTTTAGCTTACTTTGATTTATGTCCTCACGATACTTACAACTAATAATGTAAAAATTCTAAATCATTCTAATGTCATTGCGAAGGATAGTCCACCTTTTTTTGAATTGATCCTTGTGTTCTTATTGATCTCAAAATAAAGCATACCGGTGATAAAATGCATGCCTTTTTCTTGATCATAAAAAATTGGTTTAATTTTATCTACATCAGAGAATAAGAAATACCAATTTAGGGTAGTTAGACAAAGAAATTGGACAAGGGGTTTGGTTTTATTTATTAATTCTATACCTACTTCAATTACATGTATATGTACTTGTACTCATCTCACTGTCCACTTGTATAATTTATTGTTCCTTATTTTGAGACTCACTCATATAATTAAATGGCCATTATGCCTTACATTCAACCATCAGTTTAGTACACAACATCCCTCTTAGCGCAATGGCCCACTATCTCGGAACTTAGAAAGCTGGCTCACTATCTTATTTCTACTCTCTGGTGGTTACCCATTAGTGGTGGTATGACTGTGCAAGAAAGATTGCAAAATGACTAAAATAATTAAAAATGTTTATTATTGAAACTCTAAAAGATGAGGTCGGACCGTTCACCGTTGGGACCATGCTATACATTTCATAAAAATGTGCGTCTCAAGATTGCAAGTAATTTTGCACTCGAATCATACATAAGTTTGGTACACCACAAATTCATTGCCTTAGAGCATCTCTAAGAGAGCCCCATAAATTTTCCCTAAACTGAATTATTGGAGTTCAGTCAAAAAAATGTTCTCCAACAACAACTTAAAATAATTCACAGATTTATTCTCCTCCTAAATTCACCTCATTTATAGTTAGAATCAGGGAGAAAGTTGGGCCCCCAATCCTTCTATTTAGAATTAATATTGTTGTGGTCCCAAATGCTGACGTGACCCAGTCAGATGTATTCTTCATCCATTAGGGAGAACTATTGGAGGAGAGAAAATTTAACCTCATTAATTTTTAGGCTAGTTCCAAAAAAGTGATTTTTGGGATCTATTTTTTGAGAGCTCTGGGAGATGCTCTATGCTCTGCCAAACGAACCTTAAAAGCAGAGCAAACACAAACGAAACAAGGTACATGTAGATCAAAATATATGTCACTGGATATCTGGCTAACACTAATAGGGCACTTCATGGTACGAAATGTCTTCCATCCCGTGGAACCAGCTGTAACACATTTGCATGTTGACAGCACAAGTAATGAACGAGGAAGAAATCAAACAAGGTGAACCGTGCATGGTTATTTTTTGGCGAATACAGTAAATCTGCCTACTGATTTTGTTTAACATATGTGAGCTTTTCAAAAGTTGATTCCGGAAAGCATCTCTCTGTTTTTATGAAGTACACACCTCACATGGTATCCAAGATGTGCGATTCTAAGACATTTTCTGCAAGCCCGAACTTGTTAGGATGTCTGGCTTCAACCCAGCTGGGGGTCGAGATCAATGATTCTAAGCAAATTTAATCTCGCAACTTTCTTTCTGAATCTCCGTCATTGGTGCTACGGTCATTGCCAAAGTGAAGTTCAACCTCGCTGTCGCCCTCGATCGTCTCCAGTGGCTTGAAAGTGTAGTACTTGACGCAGACGAAGTAGTAGACAAGGTTGAGTGCCTGCATCGCCACGACGAGCCAGTAGTAGTCGTCCAGCTTCCCCGGTTGAGGTTATCCTGTAGCCACTGCCCTCTCCGCTGCGTCTTGTCGTGCACGACCGTCACCAGCAGCGTGCCAAGGTAGCTTCCCATCGAGTTGGTGAGCCAGTACAGCGCCGCCGCGGTGCTCCGCAAGCTCTCGGGCGCCTGGTCGTACAAGAACTCCATCCGCCCCACGTCCATGAACGCGTCTGCCACACCGTGCACGGCGTACTGCGGCACGAGCCAGAACACGCTCATCGGCACGGTGGCCTTGGCGTCGTCCATCAGCCCGCTCGCGGCGGCCACGGCCCTGCGCCGCCGCTCGACGGCCGCGGCCACCGCGTTGGCCAGCATGGCGAGGACCATCCCCACGCCCGTGCGCTGGAGGTGGGTGATGCCGTTCGGGTGGCCGGTGCGGCGGCGGAGCACGCGGACCAGCACGCGGTCGTAGAGCGTGAGGGTGAGCAGCATGGAGATGTTGGTGAAGATGAGCATGGAGGCCGGCGGGATCTGGAAATGAGACGTGATGGCGCGGTCCATGGTGCGCGCCTGCTGGATCGCGAAGCTGTTGCCGTGCGACCCCGAGGTCACCAGGAGGATGCCGGCCGCCCAGATGGGCAGCATGCGCAAGATCGACTTGAGCTCCTCGACCCGGTGCACGGTCGACAGCCGCCACAGCTTCGCTTCGCCGGACGGTTGCAGGTCGCCGTCTGTCACGATGGCCGCCTTGTCAAGGAATCTATAACAGCGAGAAGTAAGCGTGTGCATCAGAAACTAATTAATTAACGAACCTTCATCACGTTGCTGTCACTATAAATAAATTTATAATTTATTAGCTTACTTCAGCTGATCAGTGTGGAGCAGACGTCCAGTGGTAGAGATGCCGGCGTCGAGCACCTTGTCCTGGTACAGCATGTTAGGTTGATCTCCACACGTATGGGCCCAAAGGCCCATATCCCTTGACAGCGCCCTGATCGGGGCGCCCAGCCCATACAGTGGCTGGTGGGCCCCTGTCACACTGCGCATATAAATAAGGGGGTGGGGGCCGCACGGCACGATGACCTAGGTTCACCGTTCGCCGCCACCACCTCACCCCACAAAACCCTAGCCGATCTTGAGGGACGCGCAGCCGGTGACGGGAAGCCGCCGCCACCCACGACGACGACTCCGCACGCCGCCGCTGTCCCCGGACAGTGCCGTTGGAGACCCGAAGGACTCCGCCGGCGACGACCACCGACTCCGTTTCAACTCTACGCGCTCGACTTCCTCACCGGCGCTCCGATGGCCAACAACGGCGAAGGGTCCTCCTCCGCGAACCTCTCCGGCCCCGGCTACCCCTCCGCCGCCTCCGGTCCGTAACCCTAACCCCTCTCTCTCTCCTCTCTGGTTTATGAACACGAGTAAATGTACACGATCTACTACGCATGTTCATCTAGATCGATGCAAGGTCCTAGTAGGTCCGACATTGGTATCGAGCTAGTGTTTGTTACGCATCGACTAGAGTAGTAGTAGAAAAGAAGATCGAATGTTGGTTTTTGTTCGGTCAATGAAACCCTAACCCTAGATCTGTAAGAGGGACGAGCGGATCGGTTGTTTATTACCCGGATCTCGCCGTTGATGCTCCATCTCCGGTTGCCGGAGATGGAGATGTGACCGCGGCCGCACGGCGGCGCGGGATGTTATGACGCGCACCGGCGCAAGAACGCTCGACGGCGGCGCGCTCACTCACGGGTGAGCGCGCGCGCCGGCGAGGGTCCTCGCGGCGGCGCCGTGTCTCCTCCTCCTTGACTCGCCGTCGCGGCTGCCGTCCTGGCCGCGTCGATCTGCCCGCCACCGCTCGTCGGTTTGTGGGGCAAGAGAAAGGAAGAGAGAAGGGCGAGAGAGTTGAGGGAGGGGCTGCCGGGCTCGAGCGCCGGCAGAACTTGGCCCTCACCGCCGGCTGCAGCCATGGCCGGCGCGCCGCGCGAGCGAGTTGCTCCGCCGCTGCCCGTGGTGCGGTGGGTGGAGACGGAATCGAATGAGGCTTAGGGTTACGAGGAGGCTTCGCTCCCGGTTTTGATCGGGCGAAAGTCGCGCTGAGCCGTCCATCCGGACGGACGGCTCGGATCGACGCGGGCAGGAGCAGCGCGCGAGCTGGGCCGAATGTGTGGCCCAGCCGCCGGTCTGTCGGGCCAAGGGCCCGAGCGAGCGCGCTGGTCCGGTTATTTGTTTTTTGTTTTCCTGTCGCGAAGAGATGGGCCATGGGCCGAAAGTGTTATGGCACACTCGCTGTGAGCAATGGGCCGAAAAGAAATTGGGCTAAATTTCAAGTTTTGAACAGTAGCGTATAATTATATTGTTTTGACTGTTTTATGTCGCATTTGAATGCAATTTTTTGCATAATGGATTAATTTTGCCTCTGAAAATTTTTGAACCAACGGGATAAAATTTCAGAGGGTAAATAATGATGTTTTGCTACTGTTCATACATGATTATGATGTTTTTCCGCTGCGTATTGTTGATACATGATGATAATTGGTGTTTTCTAAAATTAAAATTTCGAACCAACGTGAGAATTTTTAATTTTAGTAGCATTAATTATGTTCTGTGATATTGTGATTTTCTGACCAAAGTTGTTAATTACAATATCATAGTTATGATGATTATGTTGTATCTTCATGGTTTATGCATTAGATCTATTTTCCGCCCAACGGTGATGTAGATTTTAATGCATATTTTGGTTATATCATGATGTTCTCGTTCTCACTTTACATGGTTGTTTTTCAGGACCCTCCTTGATGAGCTGCATCAAGGATATTCCGACGTTGAAGGGGGATAACTACGGGGCTTGGAAGGCTAGACTGGACCTAGCTTTTGTCGTTGGGAGAGATGGACTGGGTGTTGACTACACCCTGTCCGGAGGAGCCTGCCGCCCCTGTGAGGGGCGCAGAGGAGTCCGTTGCTGCCTTCAAGCGGCGGGAGCTGGACCACGCCTCGTGAGGTCCACTTATGACTTGAACAGTTATAAGTGGAGATCCACCAACAAGAAGTGTTTGGCTGTGGTGAAGAACACAATTGAGCCCTCCATCTTGGGCTCAATCCCGGATTGTGACACGGTCACCGAGTATCCGGAGAGGATCAAGAGTCGGTTCACCGGCTCTTCAAAGATTTATGCCACTCAGCTGATCAAGCAGTTGGTGACTGAGCAAGATACATCGGCAATGGTATGAGGGATCACATCCTTCGCATGTTGGACATGGCTTCCAAGCTGATTCCTATGGACTTGGGTCCGAAAGATGATTTTGTTGTTCACTTGGTGATGGCGTCCTTGCCCAAGCCTTTCAACAACTTTGTGGTCAACTACAACATGAATCCCGAGAAGTGGACCTTTGACAAGCTGATTGCTAGTTGTGTCCAGGAGGATGAAAGGATCAGGGAGGCAAATGGTGGTTCTATCCACTTTGTCAAGGACAACAAGAAGAAGAACTACCGTCCATCCGGGAAGGGGAAGCAGCCACAGCAGCCAAGGTCACCTAGGCAGTGGACGGTGGACAAGGATGAGTGTCTCCATTGCCACAAGAAGGGACACTACAAGAAAGACTGTCCCGACTTCCTGAAGGCCTTCATGGCAAGGAAAGGTGAGAACGTAATTACTTGTGTAAATGAATGCTTATATGTTAATTATTCTAAATCCACATGGTGGATTGATTCTGGTGCAAGTATTCATGTTGCAAATTCTTTGCAGGGGTTCCTTTCGACGAGAACCACGGGAAGAAACGAAGGCAGCATTAGAGTTGCCAATGGAGAAGAAGTAGAAGTGGAAGCCATTGGAGACTTGCCTCTTGAGCTCGCTGATGGTGTTATACTTTTACTTAAGAATGTTTTTTATGTCCCCTCGCTTCAAAGGAACTTAATAAGTGTGTCGCGTTTGGATAATGATGGTTATTGTTGCCATTTTGGTAATGGCAAATGTGAACTCATGTTTAATAATAAGTGCATTGGTCTTGCTATGTTGCAAGACAAACTTTATTTATTATCCTTATATCATGAGATTTATTCCATACGTGATGTGAATGTTGATGCAAATATTGATGCAAATGTTGATGCACATGTTGATGCAAATGATGTGTTGAATGATGATGTGAATGTTAATGACAATGCTATAGAATCATCATCTTCTAAACAAAAGAAAAGAAAGAGAGCTCTTGACGTCTCATCGAAATTATGGCATTGTAGATTGGGCCATATTTCGAGGGGGAGAATTGAGAGACTTGTCAAGAATGAGATTCTCCCTCAACTAGAGTTCTCGGATTTAGAACAATGCATTGAGTGCATTAAGGGAAAATACGTTAAAAGTATTAAGAAAGGTGCAACACGAAGCACGGGAATATTAGAGATCATACACACGGATATTTGTGGTCCTTTTCCTGTGACAAGTGTGGATGGTTATGATTCATTCATAACATTCACGAGATGATTATTCCCGCTATGGTTATATTTATCCAATTAAAGAACGATCGGAGGCATTGGATAAATTCAAAGTATTCAAAGCTGAAGTTGAAAATCAGCATGATTTAAAGATTAAAGTAGTGCGGTCCGACCGTGGGGGAGTACTACGGTAGGCACACGCCATATGGACAAGTCCCGGGACCTTTTGCAAAGTTCCTACAAGAAAATGGCATAGTCGCCCAGTATTCTACACCGGGCGAGCCACAACAGAACGGGGTAGCTGAAAGACGCAATCGCACATTAATGGACATGGTGCGTAGCATGATGAGCTATTCCACGTTACCGATAAGTTTATGGATGGAGGCGTTAAAAACCGCCATTTATATTCTTAATCGAGTACCAAGTAAATCGGTACCCAAAACACCGTATGAATTATGGACGGGAAGAGTGCCATCGCTAGCTCACCTACGAGTGTGGGGGAGTCCCGCGGAGGCTAAAGTGTTCAACCCAAGTCTTGGGAAATTGGAACCAAAAACAGTGAGTTGCCATTTTATTGGCTATCCTGAAAAGTCCAAAGGTTATCGTTTCTACTGTGCGGATAGATACACAAAGTTTGTAGAAACAAGACATGCAGTCTTCTTGGAGGACGAAATGATAAGGGGGAGCACGGTAGCTCGAGAGATTGATCTTGAGGAGAAACGGGTCTTTGTGCCCGCGCCAATGATCCAAGAACCATTCTTCTCTCTACCTGCGGTTGTTGCGCCAGCAATGCCTGTCATTACACAGCCAACACCTGTTGTTGATCCTACCATGGCAACACAAAATGAAATTGAGGAACCTATCGTTCGGGCTCCAACAGGACCCGTTGCCACGGATGAGGGGAGTCACATCAGCCTCAAATAGAGAATGTGCCAAACATGGAGGTCCCTAGACGGCCTCAAAGAATAAGAAAATCAGCTATAAGTGCTGATTATGAACTGTATAATACAGAAAATATTCATGTGGAGAATGATCCCATCTCATATGAAGAAGCCATGAACAGCGCACATGCATCTAAATGGTTGGAGGCCATGAAAGATGAAATGAATTCAATGAATCTCAACGATGTTTGGGATTTAGAGGAAATTCCTAAAGGAGCCAAAACAGTAGGCTGTAAATGGGTCTACAAGATCAAATATGACTCTAGAGGGAATATTGAAAAGTTTAAAGCGCGACTTGTGGCTAAAGGCTTCACGCAAAGAGAAGGGATAGACTACAACGAGACTTTTCTCCTGTCTCTTGTAAGGATTCCTTCAGAATTATAATGGCATTGGTGGCACATTATGACTTAGAGTTACATCGGATGGATGTAAAAACGGCATTCCTAAACGGGGATCTAGATGAAAGGGTCTACATGGCACAACCGAAAGGTTTTGTCGTGGAAGGAAAAGAAAACATGGGATGTCGTCTAAAGAGGTCCATTTACGGATTGAAACAAGCTTCAAGACAGTGGTACTTGAAGTTTGATGGGACGATAAAGAAATTTGGTTTCCAAGAAAATGTTGAGGACAAGCTGCATTTATGCAAAGTTCAAGAATGGGAGATTTATTTTCCTAGTCTTATATGTGGATGATATTCTACTTGCTAGTAGTGATATTAATCTACTGAATGAGACAAAGAAATTCTTGTCCTCAAATTTTGACATGAAAGACCTCGGTGAAGCATCATATGTTTTGGGCATAGAAATTCACCGAGATAGAGCAAAAGGCATGTTGGGACTGTCCCAAAAGACGTACATTGAAAAAGTATTGAAGAAATTCAATATGCACAAATGTAGCTTTACACCTGCTCCTATAGTCAAGGGCGACAAGTATGGGGATTTTCAATGCCCCGAAATCAAGTTGAGCTCAATGAAATGAAAGCCGTTCCGTATGCTTCGGCGGTTGGAAGTCTACGAGTATGCACAAGTGTGCACGCGCCCGACTTAGCTTTTGTCACCGGGTTGCTTGGCAGATTTCAAAGTAATCCAGGAATAGAGCACTGGAAATTGGTAAAGAAAGTTTTGCGTTATTTACAAGGAACGAAAGGCCTCATGTTGACATATAGGCGATCGGATTCACTTGAAGTAGTGGGCTACTCGGATTCTGATTTTGCAAAAGATAATACGAAGTCAACATCGGGATACGTGTTTACCCTCGCAGGAGGAGCTATTTCGTGGAAAAGTTCCAAACAGACGGTTACTCGCGGGGTCAACGATGTATGCCGAATTCATAGCATGTTATGAGGCTACGGGACAGGTGAACCGGCTTAAGAAGTTCATACCCGGTTTGAGAGTGGTTGATAACATTGAAAAACCACTAAAGTTATACTCGCGACAATGAGCCCGCGAGTCATGTACGCTCACAACAATCAGTCAAGTGGTGCTGCCAAACACATTGACATAAAGTACTATGTTGTGAAGGATAAAGTCCGAGATCAAATTATAAGTCTCGAGCATATTAGAACGGAAAAGATGCTCGCGGATCCGCTCACGAAAGGGCTACCTCCCAACGTGTTCAAGGAACACGTAGCCGGCATGGGTTTAAAGGAAGCCTTATGATCTCCGGACTAGAGGCCCAAAGATAAATGAATGTGTCTGTTTCTAAGCAAAGTTGCATGTAGTGGCTGTCGATTCTATCGGGTTTGACCGTGACGATGAAACATGCTCTATGTGTAAATTTTGTGGTGAAATGGAAAATGAAAGGAAATGATATAACATGAGATCAAGGGGGAGAATGTTAGGTTGATCTCCACACGTATGGGCCCAAAGGCCCATATCCCTTGACAGCGCCTCGATCGGGGCGCCCAGCCCATACAGATGGCTGGTGGGCCCCTGTCACACTGCGCATATAAATAAGGGGTGGGGGCCGCACGGCACGATGACCTAGGTTCACCGTTCGCCGCCACCACCTCACCCCACAAAACCCTAGCCGATCTTGAGGGACGCGCAGCCGGTGACGGGAAGCCGCCGCCACCCACGACGACGACTCCGCACGCCGCCGCTGTCCCCGGACAGTGCCGTTGGAGACCCGAAGGACTCCGCCGGCGACGACCACCGACTCCGTTTCAACTCTACGCGCTCGACTTCCTCACCGGCGCTCCGATGGCCAACAACGGCGAAGGGTCCTCCTCCGCGAACCTCTCCGGCCCCGGCTACCCCTCCGCCGTCTCTGGTCTGTAACCCTAACCCCTCTCTCTCTCCTCTCTGGTTTATGAACACGAGTAAATGTACACGATCTACTACGCATGTTCATCTAGATCGATGCAAGGTCCTAGTAGGTCTGACACAGCAGACTCGGGTCCGGCACGGCAGCTTTCCTCTTCCTGAACGCGGCGGTGGTGACCTGCGCCAACCGGACCAAGGGGCTCCCACCCGGCGGGATCCTGACGTACATCTTGTACCCGGACACGAACGCGATCACCGCCGCGAGCATGATGATCGTGGGGATGCCGAGCCCCCACCCCCACCCCACGTTCTCCTGGACATACACCACAGCAGTCACGGCCGTGAGCTTGGCGAGCTCGATGCCGAAGAAGTAGAGGTTGAAGAAGCTCCACTTGGGCTTCCCGCCCCGTGGCCCGCCGTGCGCGTCGAGCTCGAGCTGGTCGGCGCCGAACGCCATGACGCAGGGGCGCGTGCCCCCGGTGCCGATGGACGTGCAGAGCAGGGACAGGTAGAGCACGGCGATCTGGAAGGAGGACGCGCGCTGGCAATCGGCGGCGTTCGTGGCGCAAGGTGCAGGGTGGAGGGAGGGGAGCACGGCGGACAAGGTGAGGAGGACCATGCCCAGCTGGTACATGACGGAGCCGAACGTGATGGTCCAGAACCGGCCGGCGAAGGAGTCGGCGATGAGGCCGCCGATCAGCGGGGTCAGGTTGGCCGTGCCGTTGAAGTTGGAGATGGTGTTGGAGGCCTCCACGAGCGGCAGGTGCAGCTGGAGAGTGAGGTACGAGATCAGGTTGGAGCTGAACCCAACCGTCGCCAGCCGGTCGCAGAAGTCGTTCGCTGTTGTGTCTCGTGCACAGACATGGCGGAAAAGTGTTATCCAGATGCATTGATGCTAACTTGATATTGCTCAGTCTCTCAATTAAGTCTTAAAGACACGATCATCCTATTTTTTGTTCAACTTTTCAAATCCGTATCATACATAAATAACTGAAATTTGCAAACTGCTTCATTTACAGTTATTTATTTTTCTCAATGATAACATTAGCATGGGTGACACTCATTGGTAGGACAGTAATAATGTACTCATTTGCCTTGGCATACATTCAGCTCTGTGATATGATGGGATTTTGTATGAAACAAGGCCCTATATAAAGTGACTGAATCACTACGTTTTCAAAAAAAAAAAAAACTGCAGTGCTGCTATCGTTATTGGTCCCTTAGATCAGATCTAAATATAGTTGTGCGTTTACAAAGTTAATTTCACAGCTATACAGTGACTCATGGAGAGCATTCAACCTCTATAGGAACTGGGAATCCTATAGGAATCCGGTTCCACTGACCCCTTATAGGGTGGGAAACCATCTGCAGGCACCCGGCTCAAGAAATCAGTGGAGAACCTTGCGGGATAACACACCATAATCTTAGTACTATGTTGAGAGAGAAGAGAATCTCATGAACCGCCTCTTTAAAAAGCATACCATATATTCACATAGCTTAACTAACCGAGCACTGCAGTTAAAAAAAATACGCAGAACTAACAGCATCAGGAAGGAATAAATCAAAATTCAGTCACCTAGGATGAAGGGCATGGTCCTGAAACCACCCTTCCGCTTCGCTTCCTTCTCCACCGGACATGTCCCCCCTCCTCTTCCATCCTCAGCCATGTTTCTCCGCCACCTCCTTGATTTACAGGAGAGGCCTCACTGAATGGCGACCTTAAGCTAGTGTGTTAGGACATAAGCACTGGCTACCTTCTTTGTATGAGAGAAAGGGAGAGGGTGTGTGTTTGTTGTGTATCCAAAGTTTTTATTAAAAAAAACATATGCATACATCTCGACTCATGGACCACTATATATTCGGCTGACCATATGTAATCCAACATGAAGAAGCGGTTAATGGCATTTGTCGTTAATGGTTCCTCTTAAAAAAATGCTGTTAAATCCGCTCAAACCTTCATAATAACCAGTGTTGTGTCACTACACACAAGGGCAGCAAGTGATGAGAAACAGAGAGAGAAAATATCTAGACACCAGAACAGGACTAAGAATAAGTATAAACATATCAGCAATGATAGAACTTAAATAAGGATGCACAGCTGTGATGCTATCCTAAACATAACACGCATGTGGTGTAGTGAGTACCTCTGTCTGCTACTACTACTACCCTGCATCCAAACAAGCACAACGACTTGACGTGGAGTAGTGGAGACAGACAGCGGGTCCGAACAATCTGTGACATCTGATTGCAGTGATGGATTAGATTAGAGCAACTCTCTTTCTCTTCATGTAGAATCAATTAAAAAAACGAACAAGTAGACTAGTAGAGTAGTATAAAACAAGGACCAAGAAGGAGAAATGGTAGCCAGAACGTAAGCAGGGGAGGCATCACCTCAGAAATGTCCAAGTTCAGCACCTCTTCTTCTCTCCCCGCTCCTGGGAGTGTCTGGATCTGCAAAGACGATGCAGCCGAGCGGAGGAAGCAGGGCGGCTTGAAGACCATTCCGTTCATTCTAGGTGACCTGTTCGCGACGAGCAGAGCAGTGGCTATAATCGTGTTCGCCATGTTTGTAGTTAGTGTTAAGATTTGCGTTGCTGCAGCGAACGATTTCTGCGACCGGTTCGCGCCGATCGGGTTCAACACCAACCTGATCACGTACATGACGCAGGAGCTGCACCTGCCGCTGGTGGAGGCGTCCAACACGCTCACCAAGTTCACCGGCACGGCCAACCTCACCCCGATCGCCGACTCCTTCACCGGCCGCTTCTGGACGATCGCGGCGGGATCGCTCGTCTACCAGCTCGACCCGGTCCGGTGAAGTCTGCCCTCGTGCGTCTGCCTGGACGCTGCTCGTGCTCCACCTCTCGCTGTTATGCACGGCCGTCGGCACGGGAGGCACGCGGCCGTGCGTCATGGCGTTCGGCGCCGACCAGTTTGAGCTCAACAAGCCGCGTCACGACGAGGCGACGGCGCCGAAGACGAGGTGGAGCTTCTTCAACCTCTACTTCTTCGGCGTCGAGCTAGCCAAGCTAACTGCCATAACGGCGGTGGTGTACATTCAGGAGAACGTGGGGTGGGGGTGGGGGCTCGGCGTGCCGGCCATCGCCATGCTCGTCGCGGTCACCGCGTTCATGTCAGGCTACCCGCTATACGTAGCCCCTTCACCCGGCTGGCCCAGGTTGCCGTCGCTGCGTATCGGAAGAGGAGTGTGGCCGTGCCCAACGACCCCAGTCTCTTGTACCAAAACAAGGAGCTCGATACATTTTTTTTAAAAAAAAAAACAAGGAACTCGACGTACGCCAGCATTTCCACTGCCGGACGGCTGCTCCACACGAACCAACTCACGTAAACTCTCCTCTTTTTGTTTTCTGCAACAAATGCCGAAAATTCAGAGTTATAAAATGTAAATTTGCCTTCTGTTTCAGATTTTTCTGACCGGGCTGCAACCGTGAAGGACGGCGACTTGACGATCGGCGGCGCACCACGGCCCTGGCGGCTGTCGACAGTGCACCGCGTGGAGGAGCTCAAGGCGATCATCCGCATGCTCCCGGCTCCTCTAACCATTCTTTCCGTCCAGATGCATTTTATATGAACCAAATCAAAGCAGGAGCAGCAACGTCCGACTTAGCCACACTTGTAAGAAGTTGAGAAGTGAGATCGGACAAATCAATCGAGACAGCTTGATGTGGTCTAACGCAGAAACAGTGTGTTTGAAACTAATGATTCCAAGAGTTTGCAGTGTCAAGCATAGGTAATCAATTGGTCATTATCTAAAAGAAGGTAATCAATTGGTGTAACACGCAGTTTATTAAATCTCCAATCCACAAATGTGGGCTGTGACAAAATCTACACAACAAGATTTTTTATATTACAATTTCGCTAATAAATATACACATATGATACTTAGTGGTTAAAGTTTAGTTTCAATACGTGGTCCTCAAGTTTAAGTGTAATGGACGCATTTAAAAATGAACAACTCGAGGAGACGGACTATCAAAGGTAGCCTACCCCAAATGGAAACTGTCCAGGGTATGCTCAAGAGCACGAACGCCTTCCTCGGGTAAAACCACAAGCCAGGGTTAGCCGGTTAGTATTATTATACTACAATACCTGATCAACCCGAATCATCCCCCATAACTTCTTTACTATAATCATATTTTTTTTTGCGACAATACTATAATCAGATCCACCAACTACATATTTTAAAACGCTATCATCTACATCACATTGTATTACTAAATAAGACTCCTGACATAAAATGCTGTGTATATATTTCTTTTTTTTATCTATACGCAATTCAGGATAATATGAAACAGAAGGGCACATGAGTGTTTGGGGGAAACTTTGTCAAAGTGTAATACCAGTAGAACATAATTAATTTAGCAATGTATGTTTCCTTTGTACAGGTAAAGATCCAAAATATTCTCCTTTTCAAACATGTGCACTTGAGCAACTTTTAACAAATACGCATCATGCTAGATGAATGATATCCAGAAGATTAAGGTGGCATCGAAATGGAGTTGTAAATTAACTATTACAATGTTTTACCTATACTAGAACATTCACACCTATGATATCACTGAACGCTCTATCCCATCGACTAACCTCAAGGTATTTGATTAGTTCACTTGTCACAACTACCCTATATAAAGCGAGATTTTCCTTTCTGAGGATTGTGGCCTATAATAAACCAGTCACTGAAATTCAATATTTTACAAAAGATGTTTGTTTTTGCGCCTTGCCCAGAAATGACTCTATATCACCATGGAATAGAGAAAGCTGTTTGGCTAAAGCGAAACCACAATACATACCATCCACAGCAGCACTCATTATGCCCCCAGCATAGCCAGCACCTTCCCCAATTGGATATAATCCTCGCAAGGATGTGCTTTCGTATGTCTCTCCATCTCGTGAAATTTGCAACGGGGAGCTTGTTCTAGTCTGGAAACAGATATTAAAGCGCAATAAGGAAGCTGAAAATAGCACGTTATCAATTTTAACAAGAGGTATGGGCTGACGATTGCAGGACTATATCAAACTAGCAGTACACTTGTATAGGATGTTTGGTTTAAGAAATGAGATGGTACACGGCCACATAATTCCAGAACAACTCGTTCGGTGTGAAGAATCGAATTGGTTAAACCAGCAAATGGTATCATGCCACCAAAAAACCGTCCCTTCTAGGATGGGTGTACCCCTCAAATAAATAAGCACACTAACGTTCAATTACTTTGCTTTTGAGTTTCAAGTGAATAATCATCTGATAGCTTAAAGAGTTACTAATCTATAGCGTTACAATTTGCATACCTCCACACCATGGAGTAGTGCCTCCTTAGAAACAAACCCCGGCATCTGCAAATATTGCATTGAAAATGGGTCGTGGCAGATGGAAAATACAATCAAAAATTAAAATAAGATTATTCAAACCTCTTTGTCGATCATTATTATTGATTGCTGTAAAGCTTCAGTTATGTAGGAAGGGAATAGCTCGTGAAGTTTTGATGGCCGCACTCCTAATCTGTAGCTTGATGGTGGAAGAGTTGTAACTGGAACAAACACTAAGTTAGTAAAAGAAAAATATATCACTGACGCTTGAATAAACAATATGAGCATACCACTACTACCTGACAATTTGTTGCTGATAAAATCAGTGACACACTGTGCAGGAACAACAAAATTTCCACCACCCATCACAGCTGCTTTTCTTTCATATTCTCTCTGTTTAATAAGTGTTCAATATTTATTGTGTGTGAGCTTGATAAGTCAGAAAGTCAACACCAAGATGCAGAGAAGAAATTATTGAGCAAAAAGTAAAACACACCATGCCACATGCATGAGTAGACCTAGTTATGTACTAGTACATAGTACCATACATGGTAAGCTTTTAATATACATGACAGCGAATTAAGATTGAATTATTTATATTGATTATTATACTGAACTGAATGTGCCAACCAGTCCATCCAAAGGCTTATGCTGAAAGGTAACATATGCAATTCAGTATATTTCAGTGCTGCCTCTCAGATGTAAGCTCGGACCTATGTGGACTAGAAAAGGGCAGCAATTACTTCGCTTACCGTATTGCATTGCATGCAACATGCAATTTAATTAGAAGCACAGCCTTATAAAGAAAAGTGGCAATGGCAACATAATAATTACACGACACATAGATTCATCCCATCATAACTGGGCCAAAAAAACACATAGGTTGCAGCCCGTTAAAACAATTAGCTTCATTTACTACTTTTATGGCAATCTACTTGTCACATTATTTAACAAAATTCCTTTCTCTCAGCACACTTGAGCAACACTTAAACTAGATCATAAAGGACAAAAAAATGTTATGCATATCTAATTTGAGTCCTTTTGCTTTTATCTTTCAAGATCAATTTCTGCTAGATATGTTCCCAATAAAATAATTGATTGAAACATGCCAAACAAAAAACAGATTACAAAAGCTCTAAATCCTATAAAGGTTGGAAGACTAGATACTAAAACATAAAAAAATCACTTGTCACATATTAATATATGACTATATGACACAACCCACCGACCTCTGTGATTAATCTTATGTGTAGATTACTGAACGATAACAGAATATTTCGATGAATAGACATTATGCAAGGTAGGTACCACAATAATTTGAGTGCTTTGATTGTTATCTTAGAAAATTTCTGTAACATGTACCTGGAATTCAACACCTGCAAGAGGACCATGGGACTGAAATTGCCCAAAATCATGAGATGATACAGTGACAACAAGAGCCGAGTTTGC
This sequence comes from Chloris gayana, assembly GCA_031894775.1. Taxonomy (NCBI): domain Eukaryota; kingdom Viridiplantae; phylum Streptophyta; class Magnoliopsida; order Poales; family Poaceae; genus Chloris; species Chloris gayana. The sequence continues at coordinate 52,171 of JAUNZO010005041.1, read as the reverse complement.
CCACTTTGATGCACGTCGTGAGAATGACATGCCATTGATGCACAATTCTGATGGATCTGTACTCGTTAGAACAACCTGCATGCATGTATTAACCTTTTAAGAAATAACATTTACACTGGAATATTTTGAAGTATATCACAGAGAGGAAATAGTGAGGTGTTCAAATAATAACAAAAGAGTGACTCACCTGTCCACCCGGACACATGCAAAATGAATAACAACTGCGACTATATTCAGTTGCATTTACATTGTTCTCTGCATCTCCTTCACCAATAGACTTCACTATCTTGTAATCTGCAACAGGTATCCGCCCACGTCCTTTCTGTACTTCAGCAGCCAGTTCAGAGTACTACAATTTGCAACAGCAGCGCATCAAACATATCAGAGGTTATCAGCATCACGAATATACGGTCTAACTGCAAAGCATCAGTGCCTTTATGATAAACCAAGCTGGCAAATAATTGAGCATTTCAATCATGACTAATGTTTGTACTTAATACATCAAAGCCTGAGCCTGGCTCGCTTTAAATCAACCCTTCCCCAAAACTCATCCAGTGCCATGCCCATGCTTCAATATATTAGCTTATAACTGCAAAGCATCAGTGCCTTTATGATAAACCAAGCTGGCAAATAATTGAGCATTTCAATCATGACTAATGTTTGTACTTAATACATCAAAGCCTGAGCCTGGCTCGCTTTAAATCAACCCTTCCCCAAAACTCATCCAGTGCCATGCCCATGCTTCAATATATTAGCTTATAACTGTAATTGAGTTGATTACTCAAGTAGGCCACATGGTCATAACTCGTAACTCACAAGTCCATAGTATGCAGTCTACTTTTGTGTGTTCATTTAAAAGGAATGATGTTCTTGAACAACAAAACAAATAACAGACATACTGGCTGAGGGACCTTGGAACTGAAGACAGTTTCTCTCGGTTTCACTGATCAGGAACATTACTTCAATGAGTCTCTAATTCAATACGTAGTAATACGTCATGCCTAACATTCAGTTTCACCCATTCTAAAAATAGCACTTTACAAATTCAAGGATTGCCGGGACACTAAATTACTTGAAAAATCATACATAAACTAAAGCTAATCACACTAGATTGAGCATCATCCGGAAAGAAATTGACTCAAATAAAGGAGTAAATCTTACTTGGATGTTGTTTATCAGTTCTTGGGGATGCTCAATTCTTAAGCCAACCTGTACGAAGAGCTCATGTTTTTTAGTTAGATGAAATAAAGAGGGTAATTTATAATGGGAAAAGTCCATTTTACTCCCTCCGAACAATCCACTTTGTCTAAATTACACCCCGAACAAAATCTTGGCTCACTTTACTCCCCCAAACAATTTAAATTAGCTCAATCTACTCCCTTACGCAATTTCTCTTTTTTGTTTCTCTTTGTATCATTTGAATTTGAAGCTCAACTTTTGCATGATGATAGATGGTACCATTCTCTATATAAAAGAAAATATTTTATATTTTTCTTAAATATTTTATATACAATTTTTATAACTATATAATTAAGATGATATTTGATGCTATTATACTATAAAAAATATTTTAAAATATATATTATATTTTTCTAATGTAAGGTTCAATAAAAATATATATTATATTTTTTCTAATGTAAGGGCAGCCCTGGTGTAGCGTTAGAGTATACCGCCTGTGACCAGAAGGTCCAGGGTTCGAGCCCCAGCCTCTGCACATTGCACGGTGTGGGGGTAAGGTTGTTTGCTAACACCCTTCCCCGGACCCCGCGCAGTGTGGGAGCCTACGGCACTAGGTACGCCCTTTTTTTTAAAGGTTCAATAAAAATTATCATTGTGCAAAAATTGAGCACTAAACTCAGATTGTACAAAGAGAAATAAAAAAAAGTGCATAAGGGAGTAAATTGTACCAACTTAAATTGTTTGAGGGATGTTTGAGGGAGTAAAGTAAGCCAAGATTTTGTTCGGGGTGTAAAATGGAGTTTTCCCATTTATAATTTAGTGCTACAAGAAGGAGGATATGCCCAACCACTCTGCACTTAGGTAATTATATGCCTCCCACTTTTGGCAGTTTGGTGAAATAGGACATGTCCTGATTGGATATTTTGAATTCCAAGTGAGTATGTGAACGAAATTATCTTCTAGTTGCAGTAACATTGAAGTTATTTTCTTTCCTAAAAAAATTATTTTCGTGGTGTAAAGAAGAGTAAAAGATTCTCCTTTAGTAAAATAAGAAAACTTACAGCAAAATTTTTTGGACTCAAATCCACATTATGCTTGCAAAGCATACTGTATGTGTCACGAGCTGAGTGACCAACTGCCAAGACAACAGCATCAAATGGCAGTCTCTGGTTCACAGAACCTGAGTGCAGTTTTGTATCAGTAACAACAATTCCTTTCACATGCCCATCTTCAACTATAAGATCATCTACTCTAGTATTGAATCTTATGGTAACCTGAAGAAGAAGAAGAAGAAGAAGACGAAAAAGACTACATGAGTACTTAGATTCCAGCAGAACCTAAGAAAACAAAATAATAAACAAAAAATGTGTATGCTTAAACCTACACCCAATTCTGTCAGGTGTTGCCTGAAATTCCGCAGTAGGGGAACAAGTTTATCAGTACCCAAGTGAGGTTTTCCGTCAACTAAAATGTTTGGAGGAGCTCCAAACTGAACAAGCGTTCTCATAATCTGCAATCCAAGATTCCATAGTTGATACGTCAAACAAACAAAATAGTCAACTTTGAACTTGGATATCATTTCATAAAAAGGTTCTGTTTTAGAAATTACTTTCTAGCTATTCTTGAGGTCTAAGCATTAAATACTTTGATCATGGCCTGTAATATTCTTAGCCTAATGCCACTATTTACAGTATTAGAAGATGCATCAGTAACTTAAAACATCTGCAAGGAATTTGCTATTGTTATTCAAAGCTTGCAGCCTTGAACAAATGGAACATCTGACAGTGAATTTCTAAACTAAATGATATTTAAGGTTGAGGTAGAGCAGGAAGATTATCACACCTTAATATAGTAAAATCAGAGTTAATAAAATGGATATGTGACCATGAACCTTTACACTAAACAGAAGCTGAAGTAGAGCGGGAAGATTCTCACAGCCTGAACAGCATCAGTGTTTCTTCCTATCCTGGTCACAAGCTTTCCATCACTCCATGTACCTGCACCACCCTGTTATGATTATGAACAGAAGATCAAGAATCGATGGGCTTAAATGTAGGAGGAACATAAATCAGCTATTTGACCATTCCTTCCAGTTCCTAGGAGAAAGGTTAGTACTACTAAAATGCTACACATAGATTTGCTAATTTGTAATTCCAACAACCATCAGATTCAAAAACAAAAATCTTATTAAATTAATCATATAATGAAAAAAAAAAGCAACACTCCTTCCAATTCGAATTTTACATATATTTTCATTACGAATTAGCATTTTACTTTTGTGCTGATACGTATATGAAAACACAACAAAACTGAAAGTAACGTTATCGCTACAGAATATTTGTTGGCAATGCTTTCAGTTCTTGGGAATATCCTCAAACCATCCAATAAAGGCTAAAAATTATCTGAAAGTATACTTTGAGGTTATAAAATTAGCATAAGGATTTACATTCTAATGTATGGTGATGTTGTACTCATCAGCTAATATCAGCAGTGGAACACAGAAGATAGAAAAAATAGATATGTTAAATGTACAAACCCAACTACTAAACCATATATGTTATATATCTTTTCTTTTTAAAGCATAATATTATCTATATAGAATTACAAAAATCTAATTCACCTCCATGATATTATCTAGCCAAACGGATTCTACTCCAAGGAGTTGTCATATGACATGATTACTCATAGTTTCATGTTACTAAGAAAATATATAGTCATGTCAGAACAAGATTATTGAGGCAACTTTGTATCTTTGGAAGTGGAGAGGGGACTGAAACCTATGTCCCCTGTGACCCCATCTTTGTGCTCTGCTACAAGAGAACATGAGTGCCCTTTCCCTATACTAAGACCTCTAAAATATAGTAATTCCATAGTTACTTAGGGCCGGTTTGGTAGAGCTTCTCTGGAAATGATTCTCTTTCTCTGAAGAGAAGTCATTGTGTGGCTGAAATTGATTCTTTAAGATAAACTCTTAGAATCAAGATAGAGACTCGCTTCACAGAATCAGGAGAAGCTACTTCTTCAGCGCCCAGCCCCTTATTTCATTTCAGATAAGCACTTCACAGAATCAGTCAAGAATCACTTCTCCTAAAAACACCATTTGGCATAGCTCTCCTGATTCTGCTTGAGAATCAACTCCGTGGAGCTCTGCCATAGGGGCCCTTATTTGAATATTGCAAAGCAAAGAAACCACCCCGATACTTTCGTACTTGCAATTTGAAACAATAGCATACCTCGCCGAAACAAAAGTTGCTTTCAGATTGTAGAATTCGTCTAACTGCTAGTGCACCAATGTCACGCCCTCTTTGTTCCACAGGCTGACCACGCTCCAATAAGGTAACTTCAGCACCAAGTTCACCTAGCACAAGCGAAGCAAACAATCCAGATGGTCCGCTTCCTATAACCGCCACTCTTGGCCTCTTTGGTTCAGAATGGATGGAACCATTATTAATAGTATCCCTAATTTCAACCTCATCATCTGAACTTTTCTTGTTAATACTAAGTGTGTTGATCAGATCATGTGCTAGCTTCTCATCAGGCATGTATTCTACAGCTCCAAGTTTGGGCTCCAACCGAGCAATAAAGTCCCATGTTCTCGGTTCCATATCCAGAAGCTTCTTAACATCCATATCAACAGTATAGACGAATTGAGGTTCTTTCAAGACCTGAACATGTAAAACATGTTTATTTTGTTAGATAGATATATGGATAATAATATGCTTTAAGAAGAAAAGATATACTAAAATATTTGGAAATGAAGGAAGACCATCAAGAGAAACCGATAAGGCATAGAAGACCAGAACTTTATGAACAGTAGCATACCTATTACAGAGACTCGGTTTCTTTTTCAAAAATAAAACCATATAAATGATCTTGGCGCTACATAAATTATCACTATAGTACTTAATACTGGTGACACACAGAAGCTTAGTATTTTATTTTATTTTATTTTGGCTTGAAGAGCCATCTGCATTACTTCAGAATGCGATTTCAGCTCAGTTTCTATCCCTTCCCAAGGTTAAGTAATAGCTGTTAACTAAGTAGAGAATATATCATTCCAAGGACCTTTCGTGCATCAAATGACTTGCGGATAACAGAGAAGGCCTCTTCAGGGAGCATAGAAGCAACCTGCAGCACAGTAACATAGAATAGAGGTGTAAAATCATAGGAAAACTCAAGAGAAACAACAGCAGTGCTATGGGCAGGGACATTACTCTAGGCAGGTAGCCATTTGGATAACAAATTTGTTCAATTACAATCATCCTACCACATATTACAGATTTGGCTTGTAACCCAACAACATTTCTGAAACATGAAAACAAGGGGATGATAACTACATTGCAAATCCCAAGTTTAGTTTGAGACCTACATTGTGAACAACATACCGTAAAAATGACAGCAGAACACAGAGTAAATTACATACCACTACAAACTGTTTTGATACGGTTCAGAAAGAAGGTTAACTGAAAGGTAGTGTTTACTAAATGGCAGTCAATAAGTCAAATTATATCTTTCTCTAGAAACAATCAAACTGGTTTCAGAATTCATGGTTACAGTCAGATAGTGATTTGCCTAGCCTATATCCCGGCAATTGAAAGCAATTTTGATTCGGTAACTGAAACATCTACTTCCAAAGGCAACTAATAAGCGCACCGGGAACTTGATGGCTTTGGCGATGGCCTGGAGGAGCGCCGGTGACACGCCAGTGAAGTCCTTGCCGGGGTCGTCACTGGCGGGGACGGCGAGCTTGGAGAGCCGCCAGTGCCCTGACTCCCGACCTGGACCGTCCTCCTCGGGGGTGGCCTGTCGGAGAAGCTCCTTGTGGTGCCGGTCTAGTCTCTTCTTCTCGGACGGGTACCGCCGCTTCCCCGTGCGCTTGCCGCAGCGCACCACGGCGCCGCACCCGCACCGGCGCGGCCGCGGGAAGCAGACTGGCATTGCGAGTAGGTCGTAGCTGGGACCGGCGCGAAGGATGTAAGGAGCTGGGATGGAGAGTGACGCGAACCTGAGGCCCGTGGCAGTGGCTGCAGCGGCCAGCGCCATGGCGGATGACCGATGGGGCGGTTCTGGCGAAGACCTCGCGTGCGGATAAGAATGGGTTTTAGGCAGGCAGCGAGGGGTTTAGAGCATCTGAGAGCCCCATAGATTTTCACTAAATTAAATTATTAGTTTAATTCAAAAAACGATCTCTAATAGCTCTTCAAGATGGGTGGTTTGTGAATTTATATGTCTAATAACGGTTAATTTTGTCAAATATCCACTATTTTAAGGCTATACTTTCATATTTTTTTCTCTTTATTCAATCAACTAAATATTTAGAAACTTTCAATCGACATGATTTGTACTTAGAATTTGTCTTGTTATTTATTTTGGTTATGTACCATGTAGATAGAGGAGGAAAATCCCATAATATATAGACTATAGAAAAAAATTTCTTTTGTACATTATCCGTTTTTTATCTAGTGGTGTTGGATTGTCAATTGAAAGTTTAGAAAACTTTCAGTCGATTGAAAATTAGCAAGTCCCTCTAAAAAAGCCTTCAAAATATTCAAACTGAATGTAAATTCAAGGCATTTATTTGTTTTTGGTTTATTACGAATAAATCGAAGAGAAGGGAGATTTTTAGTGCAAATGCACCTTTCGACGCAATTGTGCAAAGTGCAAACAACAATTGTAAAGAGCATTTCAGGTACAAATTTTCATCCAAATGAAAATGCCCATTCGATCTGGGTCCAATATTTAGGACTGTTGTTTCTTGCACGAACCAAAGGTGCATTTGCACTCTAATTTCCATCCGGTAAAAGATTCTTCAATTATGGTTAACTTTGAAGAAAATTGCAGGAATTTTATGCTTGAAGTGGTCACGATCTCTTCAGTAGACGTCTACGCATGAACTTGAAAGCAAATCCAGATCAAAGCCTTTAAACAATTTTAACCCAACCAATCCAGAGCAGATGCTTCAAATAATGTAAGGACAGCTTGTGCAAATAAAACATTATCGATATTTAACCCAACCAGTTGGAAACTGGAAGCATGTCAGTATATAGAATTTATATAAAAACTTCATGTACGACGTAGTTGTATTCGAGATTTTGCATTCTTGTTTTGCCCATCAACTGTTCATTTTCTAGCTCTGGCAGTCAAAAACAGCATTACAGGATTACACCAACGTTAAAGAGATACACTAAAAGAACCCAGTTGTCAGAGCAGCACAAACTGCAGCATTGAAACTGAACTTGCAGAACCACATTTAACTAGCAACCACTTCAAACCTTCGACAAACTCGAATTACCTCAGGCCGAGTGCACAAGAAGTCTGGAAGTCTATTCACTTGTTAGAAAACATTTTTCAGCACCTGACGATAATATTCATGTATCAACCATCGGATTAGGCAAACTACCTAGCTGCTCAAGACCAGAACTCAACCATAGATTAGTTCACAAGATGCGGGCTGGCGCCCTTGAAAGGAAGGGTGCAGGAGTAAGTCACATATCTGACTCCATCAAGGAGAACAACAACAAATATCCTTGAGAGGGGTTTCGGTGATACTCTCGGATCACTATCTCCATTGCCAGCCTCCCTGGGATCAGCTAGTACAGACACGACAACTGATGATGTTGGCTTGCTATCAGTATCAGGTAATTTGTTGCTTTCAGAAGTCCTGTCAAAAGACTGAGGCTCTGTGACATTAACTGTTTTTCCAGTGAGTGGAATCGCCTCGTTATACATGATCCTCCTATTTTTCAGCTTGCCACCAGCAGGAGCAGGTGTCGGAATTTTCTGGGTAGCATTGGCACTGGAGTTCACAATTGGAGAGGCAGGTATAATGCTTCCAGAACTGGCGGAAGCTGCAGAAATGTCAAACTGGAATACCTCGCTGCAGATACCTGAGTTCAAAATTGATCCTGAAAACCAGTGCACACAAAGTAAGACATCACTAGCAACAACCAAGGAGTTCCAAGATTCCAATACAAAACCCCAGCCAAGAAAAATACCAGAATACTTGTATATTATTGAAATAAACACAGCCTCATCCTCAAGAATACAGGTTTGACAATTTTCTGCCTCTACAATCTAGAGTGTATTCAAATGCAACTCTCATTTTTTTCCCACAGGAAAAGTAACCACAAGAATTAATTATCTAGCCAATATAGCAAACTTCATATTTAAGTCAAAACTAATATGCCAAGTTGTACTAATTTAGCTCTGAAAGTTAATAAAGCATTCCTAGAGCAACATGTCAAGCATATGCTGAAAATATTGTTTATAATCACTGGGGGTACTAGTTAAACATCAGAAAAAGGTAAAGAAGCACAAGAACATATCAACATAGACAGGTAATTCTGATTCATTGTTCGAGAGAAAAAAAAAAGGTAATCCTGAACCAGTTGAATACTTCAATTGCAGAAATCAAGATATAAAAGGCCACAGAAGTCCTATGAAATGTGCTACTAATAAACTTCAGATTGATGCAGCATAGTTATTAAAATTATAGGTCATATCCTTCATCATAAAGACACAATGTCACTACTATCTATTGAGCTTAGCTCTTTCATGATTGCAGATATGAGTATACACTACAGACTGGTCTATGGGCATAGTTTCCTATTGCTGACCACCTAACCATGTCATAACCAACTGGCAACCTTATATATATATAGTCAAGTTCTCATTTCCTAGTAATTACAACATACTCCCTATCATTCTTAAATTGATGACGTGAGGACAAGTGATTTGTTGTGAAATTGCACTAAATCACTTGCCTTAACATCCCATCAGCATCTACTCCATGGGGAAAAGACAAAACAGACCAAGTAAAGCAGACCCGACTGTTCTGTGCGAGCCGCAAATGTTCAAAATTTCAAAATACTGATGAGAGTATTTCAATTATATATCATTTCCTTCATCATAAAGACACACTATCACTGTTATTTATTGAGTTTAAAAAATGGATATGAATGTATGTACTATGGTACCATGGATATAATTTCCTTTCGCTAACAGGCTAAGCATGCCGTAACCAAATGGCAACCTTAAATACAGACGAGTTCTAATTTCCTAGTAATTACAATATACTAGTTCTATTTTTAAAAACTGCTGACGTTAGGGCAAGTGATGTAATGTAAAATTGCAATAAATCACTTGTCTTAAAATCTCGTCAGCATCTGCTCCAAGGCTGAAAAAAAACAAAGCAGACTGAGGCCGTCCAGCAACCGTTATAAGGGGCAGACCTGGCGGCCCTTCCATGCCAAGCCGCAACCCAAATTTTCAAAATACTGGCAGGAACGTACTATGATAAAGAGTGGAGGAAGTAATATTTATGGTCTATTGAGTATGGTCTGACTATGTATTAATTAATGTATATGAACGATGGAACGGTAAAAATTTAACCAGGGGCGGACCCAGCGCCCGGCTACCCTGGGCGTCTGCCCGGGCTCCAGTGCCGGAGTCAGCGCCGCTGGACAATTTTTTAAGGCTAAGTACACTGATTAAGGCCTGCTAGATTCTAATTAGTGTCAAATTTGTTAAACAATCAGTTTTCTTTTGGCTACGCTAATGTTAATGATTCGTATATTCGTGTGAACTTTGTATGCCTTGCAATATTTGCCCAGGCTCTACAAAATTTCTGGGTCCGCCACTGAATTTAACCATAGGTAATTTTCATGCTATTAATGTGAACCAATGCAGTTCGATGGTAAGATTTTAAAACATATGTTCCTAATAAGAAATGTAAGAACCTCCATAGTTATAGTATCACACAAGAGAATGTGTGTGATGTATGAAGCTATGAATTGATAACTACAGTATAACAATATTCAAGGACTTTGTTGCCGGTAAACATTGATAAACTTACCTTCCATTCCTTCACGAAACCACTGTGGCAGTGGTGCATCAGCTGGGGATGTCTTCTCCGAACTCATATCATTCCCAGGTGGTGAAAGAAAACGAGCTATGGCAACACTAGTCTCTTTATGATCTTTAACTGTCTGGTCACCACTACCCTTTGAGGCCTTATGTGCCACTGCTTTCTCACTTGCCAGCACAGAACGGATAATCAAATTTCCATTGATCTTAACATGCTTTCCATTCCTCGGCACATACAACAAAGCAGGCAAGATCTCACTAGAGTTATGTGCCGGCCGATACTTCTGTTCACCTTCATTCGTGTCCCCTTTCATTATTCCAGGATCTGTACTGACCATGTCACTGTTGTTTAAACCAGCTTTAGATCCTTTACCATGGTTAGTGACACTAAACACCCTAGCATCAGAATGGCCAACATTTCCAAACATGACATTGTCGTTCCTGCCTCTCATGCCGAAGCTATGATTGAACCCTGGAACAAAAGCACCAAAGACAAGTGCAATAAACATCAAACCAAGAAGGCTAACACTTGCGACCTTCTTGGTCTTGGTCTTACTCTTGCCCTCGACACCCTTCTTGATTTCTGGTTTCTTTGATACTTTTGCAGCAGGAGCCGTCTGCTGTGGCTTCAACCGCGGGATTGGCACAAGTGGGACATGGGAACCATGGGGCCGCATTGCATACCCAGGAACCCATGGGAAAGGCATGCCAGGCAATGGCGCCGGTGGGTAAACCACCCCAGGCGGCGGCCCATTTCCACCACCACTGCCGAGCTGCTGCCTCAGCGTGGCGTTCTCGGCGATGACGAAAGAGATCCTAGAATTGAGGTCATTTATTACAGAGTGCATCGACTTCACCTTCTCCTCCAGCTCCTCCACGTAACGCTTTTTCCTCTGCCGTGACAGCTGCGCGCTCTCGCGGTTACGCATCAGCCGTGCAGCACGGCGCGGGTCCTCTTCCTCGCAGGCCGCGCCTCTCTCGTCGTAGCCCTCCGCGGCAGCCCGCGAGGCCGAGGCCGACGCTGACGGGGAAAGGTCGCCGTCGCCAGATCGGCGGAACTTGGCCCCGTCCGTACTCAGCTCGGGGCTCGCCTGCTTCCTCTTAAGGCTCCAACTGGGGGTGTCACCGCTGCTTTTCCCCTCGTCAGAGTCCTCGTGTTTCACCTCGCACTCACCGTGGGCCACGGCCGAGTTGGCGGCGGAGGTGCTCGGGGAGGCAGAGGAGGGCGGGCCGGGGCCGGATCCGACGGCGGAGACCTCGCCGGAGTTGTCGTCATCGTCACCACGGTCGGGTGACCGGAGGAGGAAGTCGTCGACGGAGAAATCAGCTGGCAGGTCGAAGTCGAAGCCGTCGCAGTCGCCGTCGCCGGAGAATTCGCCAAGCGGGAGGCCGGCGCCGGAGATGGGGAGGTCCGGGTCGAAGAGGTGGGGCGGGTAGTGGCGGAGGTCGAAGGCGGAGGGGTCCAGGAGGGCTGGCTCCGCCATGGCTGCCGCGTGACGGGGACGACGAGGGGTTCCCGCTAGGGTTTTGGCATCACGGAGGTGTAAGCACGGGCGGAGCAGTAGGGAATCGGAATTTTTTTGGAATGGAAGTCCGGAGAGGGGAGTGCGGACGGAGTCGCGGGGGTTGACGAGCTGGTGCCGCGGCGAGGCGATCCGGTCTTCCTGCTGATAACTCTCAATGACGTGTGGGGTCGACTGCTGGGGCCCACTTGTCGTTGTTTTGGTCTATGCTGCGGTCCGTGCGTCGGAGCGGGAGCGGGTGGCAGCCACAGATCTGGACAATCTGATGAGGACTGCCGTTGGTGGCGTGCTAAAAGCGCCGAGGCGTGAGTCACGCACAAGTTAAGACGCCTGGGTCTGTGTGCGCTGGCGCGTGGGGTCAGGGGCCCGCTAGTCTTAGGTTAGCTGATGCGGGTAAGGATAGAAGCGGTTAGAAAAGTTACTCGCTAGGTTGCCGATCGGGAAGGTTCTGGCGGGTGGGTGGGTGGTGCAGGGAATGTGATGATTTCGGATAAGTAATTTTAGGCCCCGTTCGTTTCCACCTCTAAAATTTAGATATCTGTCATATTAAAAGAATCTTACTATTTAAGTAGTACTTTTATTAAGTTAATGATAAAACCTATGTCGCGACTCCTCCTCTAATTTGCGAGACGAATCTAATGATCCTAATTAATCTATGTTTAGCTACAGTGATGCTACAATAAACATCTTCTAATAACACTATAATTATCCTCGTTGGATTAGTCTCAGTAAATTAGATAGGGAGTCTGCAATTAGTTTCGAGATTAGACTTTATTTAAGATCTTCAAAATAATAAAATTCTCTTTGATTTGACCCTCTAAAAATTAGATAAGGGAAACGAACACACCCTACTCTTCTTTCGCAAACCTTTCCGTGGGTGTGCTCTAAGATTGGATTATTTCCATTTTAGAGCTTCCGAGTGAACATATATGCTATCATCAATTACACTAGTTTTGGTGTGGACAAGTGCCTGCCTTGAGTTTATCGTGTCAGGTGCCTGCTCGAAATTGGGTCTATTGCTTACTCCTCATGCTTGATCCTATCTTTTGTTTCTTGGAACTTTTTCTTGGGTGGTCATTTTGTCTTGTGTGGGGGAATCATGTTATCACCCGTCCATTCCGTTAGCCGTCCTCGGTGTTTCCTATTAATTCTCTCCGGCTTTGCCGTCTACATAATTTTTAAACTCCTTGATACACTTGCGTCAATATTAGGCGATAATCTACTGACATGACAAGGCACCACTTTATATACAACATGGAAGCCTTCCTAGTGTCCAGCATACATTTGGTACTAACCAGTAAATTAAAAGGGCTTAACTGAAAATATCCTATCTTTGGGCCGGGTTTCTTTTATCCTTGACGATGGCACTCCACGGTTGGAACATGCATGGAAAGCTTGCCTAGCTAGTACGGAGTACATCTTGGAGTCTCTGTGAGCATGAAAAGTCTTCCATCGTTGTTGTTGTGAGTCTGGGCTTCCCTTGCGTAGAAGCAACAAAAAGGTCACATGATAGTCTAGAAACTGCTGCTAGGTCGGCATATATTCAGCTTAGATCTCCAGATCTTCCCATATATGGGCTTGGGACAGATCGCAAACATTTTTTTATGCGCAGGCTATTCTCCTGGTTTTGATGTGGTGGACACTCACCGTCCAAAGCCAAAGCAAGTGGGCGGTGGAAACATATGAAGCAATTGGATATACCTTCACCATATACATTTTTGTATTTCAAAACTAATATAAATAGATACGAATATCCTTTAAATATTAATATGAACGTGATGTTACATGAATACAAAAGTACAGATGAAACTTCTGCTATTGGATATAGTAGTACTCTTCTTAAAATTATAACTTTCTGGTGCTGCAGAGAGGCCCACAAAAAACATTAATTCATTCATAATAAAATTGGAAGTATTATTTTGATATTCTAGATATACTGTTAAAAAAGTTGTATTTAAGATTGAAAGTGCATCTCTAAGATTTCGAAATTCCTACCACTCTATAACTTTTATGTTGTGCAAATACAAATAATGCAAACAAAAAAGTTAATGCGTTGATTCTCACCGTGTGGATAGTGTGTACTTTATTAAGGTGCGAGAGTTTCGTAGAGCAAACGAAAACATGGGGGCACTAGCACCAAATACTATGAAAGGAAACTAAGCAGAGACTCAAATATGAAGTATCAAAATCTGACATAACTTAGCTAACTTAAAAGACATGCCTCGGAGATAATATGGTCCGTAAGCCCTATCGGCAACTTTCCATTTTCCATAAAATAAATCCCAATAGTGTTATCTTTAAAAATCCCCTTCCATATCGACAGCAGCCAGAGACGGAGCTTGACCAAATATGTAACGGAAGCTCGGCCATACTATTTAGACCATAATGTCACTAAAATCTTGCTAGTTCACTGTTCAATCAATGGAGGATTGAGCTAGACATGAGGCATGAGCCATCGTGACACTAACTATTTTTTTCGAAAGACCCAATTCATTGTCCGACATGTATTAATAAGGAGAATAGAGTTTTGCGCAAGTTAAGCATTTACAACATGTCTTGCATGGTCTGACGGATCATCAAGGTGAAACAAAAAACATGCCTTGCCCTAACTAAATTTGTTGAATGGCATCAGTGTCTCTTTTCTTTAAGACCTACGGACTACTCGTATAACCTTGCTCGAGATAGGCCACCAATTTTAGAGGCTTAGGCCCACATTGTATTGTGCGATTTTTTTCTAATCTTGCGTTGCTCCTGTAAAATATTATTGATTCCTATGAAATTCTTATGCGATCTTTATAAACTTAGTGTGTTTCAAAGAAACTCTCTTACATTACCTCGAGAACATGCATTCGTGTGTGCTGTGACAACTCTTGTTCGCAAGGTCGAACCAAAACGACAAAACAAACCGTTCGACGAGCTTTCGCGGAAGATTTTTCTTGTTCTTTCCCACAGAAAGAAAGCACGCATTTTCGCCCAAACGACAGGCCTTCGAACGAGCAGGGCCATAGGGTGTGTTCGTTTCCTCCCTCTAAAATTTAGCATCGTCACATCAAAGAGAATCTTATTATTTATGAATATTTCGATCAATTTAATGACAAAATCCTATTGACAGATTGGTGCTAATTTTCGAGATGAATCTAATGAGCTTAATTAATCTATATTTTGTTAAAGTGGTGCTACGAGTAACCATCTTTTAATCACGACTTAATTAACCTCATTAGATTCGTCTCAGTAAATTAGCCTAGAGGTCTATAATTTATTTTATAATTAAATTTTATTTAATACTCTTAAATAATAAGATTCTTTTCGATGTGACAGTTCTAAAATTTAGTCCAAAACCGCCAGCCCAAAATTCCTCCCACGGGCCCGCTCGAGAGGACAGCGGAAGGCACGCAGCAGTTCCGCGCGGCGCCCTGACGTGGTCTCGTGGATGCGTGTTGCGTGATGCCCGTGGCACGCTTCGTTTGCTGCATGTTCAAACGAAGTGAAACCTTCCATTATATTTTTTAAAAAATTTTAAAAAAAGGAAAAACGAATTGAAACCTAAAAGAAAACACAAAGAAAGGAACCGGCCGAATTGCGTGCCAGCGGAGAAGTATCCCGCGCGCCCGCACGGTTTGGTCGGCACGCGGCATGGCGCGGATGTGCCTTGCTCTTGCCCGTGGTATAGCCAAACCGAGATGCCACCTCTCTGCTCTACTACATGCGACTCGTCGGGATTCGTAGTTCCTACGGCTTTGGATGGTTGCTTTGCAGTGCTCACGCAGGTAAAGGATCCCGCCGCTCCTCTCTGCCGCGCGTGGAGAGGTACGGTGCTGAAGGAATGAAAGCCGTTTTTGAGCTGGAGAAAGGATAGATGCTCCCGTGGATAACGTACGACGAGTCATTCAGCTCACGTAGCTACGATTCGTGCCTCTCGCGAGTGGCTTTTATTTACCTACTTACCACGCCATCACCTTATTGGAATCAAATTCTCATATGTTCGCCATGGTTCTCCTGAACATCATTTCTCATGGTTCGCAGTACATTCATGGAACATTTTGAGACGAACAACATGGATTGTTGTCAGCATGAATATATTTCATTTCACACGTAAGCAGAGCATACAAGATTTGAATCGTGAAAGGTCGATTGGAGGCCACATAATAATTGTCAGGGAGGGCGCTTTCAACCTCGGTTATCTCTCCAAAGTAAACAGAAAAAAAAGTTAGAATTTGCTTCCAGGGAAAATTTACATACCAGAAACGGGCATGTTTTTGCGAAAAACGGTGAAACTGGTCCGGATTGGTTTCTACTGGTTGACCGGTTTCCGATAAAAAGAAAAATGAAAATTTTGAATTTCAAAAACCGAAAACCCCAACCAGAAAACCTAAAATCCTGATTAGGAAACCAGAAATTGAATAAACTAACCAACAAAACAGAAATCCTGACCAGAAATCCGGTCATCTCGATCGGAAACTGCTCCTTACAATCCGACCGCCCAAACCAAATCTTCACTGATTTTCCGATCAATTTTACGGGTATCGTGGAAATCGGTAAACCGCCATTGACCGGTTTTTGTCGGTAAAAACGGAAAAAGTAATCCCTGCTTGCTTCACTAATACTTTGATGGAACATTTTTTAGGCAAACAATATGTATGATTAAGGACGTGATTTTTCAGGAGGCAATGTGGTAAATCAATCGTGCCACGCCATTTGAATATCGGTGTGGAGAGGATGATCGCGACGTGGCACTTTTCACACCGCCGACGACTAATCCGTCCTCGTGCTAAAACAAAATCACGAACAACAGAAATTTCGTCGGACTCTAGTTGAGCTACCCGTATCTGGAACATATAGACAAGTTCTTGAACGGAAACATAATCTTGTTCAGGGAGGGAAAGAGAGGGACTCGTGTTTGTGTGTGAACCGGCCCGCGCCGCGACATCTATCACACAGCCGACCTTAGCCCCAATCACAAAGCGCCCTAGCTTTAATCTGGGCCGCTGGATCCCGCGGCAACGGCCACGACCGTTCTCCCCGCACCCAAACCCGTCGCCTCATCCGGCCCACGGCGCACCGCAGATCCGACGCGGCGCTAAAAATCCGGAGGCGTGCGGGCGCAGGGAACCCCCGGTGTCCTCTTCTCGGGCAGACGGGCACCGCTTCGCCTCCTCCGCGCAGCGCAGCAGCAGCCAGCCCAGCCGCTTCGGGATCGGGAAGCGGAGAGGGGAAAGGCGAGTCGTCCGTCCACGGCAGCTTCCCTCCCTCTCCGCGGCCCTAGGCTGCCGGCCCCGCCTACCGCTCCCCTCCCTACCGCCGCCGCACGATGAGCTCCTCCGCAGCAGCGTCGCCGCCGCCCGCCGCCGACGACGGCCGGCCGACGGAGGTGGTCGCGCCGGTGGCCGCGGACGACAAGGTCGCGGCGCACGTCGACCCGTTCCTCGTCGAGGCGCTCGACAACCCTCGCCACCGCCTCATGGGTGAGTCTGGAACCGTTGCTTCCTTACTTATCCCGTCTCGTTCGCGCGCGGCTGTTGTTGGGTGGGTTCGTGTGCGGATGTGATGCTAGCGGTAGGTTCGCTTGGACGGGTGGCGGGATTTGGGCGGGGATTCGCGTGCCTGTATCTAGGGTTTGCTCATCGGGCGTTCAATGTGTCGGATTGGGGATTAGAATATGTTCTGTCTTGATGTGCCCGGCAGTAGAGTGAGATAGAGGGGAAGTAACGGGAATTCCTATGAAAAAACCTGAATTCTGCTTATTTGTCTTCTCCTGAAGATTTACTTGTTGATAACTTACGATTGGTGCTGACTATGCTTCTGGCGTGCACTTACATAAGCGAGATAACCACGCTAACGAATGCTGAAGTTTGGCATATGCAATTTGCTGGTTATTGTTGCGTGAAGGCTTAAGCGTTGTGGATAACACTGCTTTTTCTAATACTTTGTTTGGACATAATGACCCTACTGTTCTCTATTGAGAAGATTTGATACTATTCTTTGATTAATAAATGCATCGTGATGTTGAAATTAGATTGTAGTTCGTTAGGCTGTGAGGTGAAATGAAGCATTTGGAGATTCTAGTAACACTGATGTCTTAAGTTGAGCAAAATGGACCGAAACTTTAAAAGCATGGGGTTGACATTGTGGTACTGTTAGACAATAACTGTACTATCATGTCAGAGCATTGTTTGGGCTGATAGTTAGCCAACTCATGCATAAATACTATTGCATGTTTTGTATTTTGACATACATTCCTATCCTATCGACAATTATAGTAAATGGATACGGTTCATATCCAACTCAAAGACTGTTAAATGACTATGGTCATATCTAACTAAAAGACTGTTAAATGAATGTGGTTTGTATCTAACTCAAAGAAATGTTAACATTTTAGGTTTATATGATTTAAGACAATGCACCAAACACAGGTATTTTGTTCTGTTTATACATGTAAGTCCATTTATGAGGATATGTTTGTTTGAACCAGAGAAGAGACACAGTTGGATGCTTGCTTACCTGCAGTTCAATATTTCAGTGAGGTGATGCACCTCCTGATTTTTTCATGTGCAGCTTTTCTGCTCTTCTAATATCCCGTTTTTTTCAAGCTTGTGTGGTTGATGCAATAGAACAGTTTCTATAATATATTAACATTAGATTTGGGATTGCTCCACTATGTGAGCTTCATGTAGATCTAGCTATTATGTGGGTGCATTAATAAAGGACGGACAACACTCACCAGTAGAGTACAGGTTTAGAAATCTCCAGGGACCTTATCTGTTGATAATTTGGGTCTTTCTTTAGGTGATTTGAATATCTTGGAAAATCAGCAAGGTACCTCTATTTCATTTTTTTTTCGTTAAAAAATTCTAGCTTTAAGATCTTTATTCTGTGTTGGTTCTTTGTCACCTTACATTCTTGTGCCAGGTGGTTCTTCACATTAATTCTTTTATTATGGCATAATCATTTCAGTTTGCTTTTATTTCAGTTTTGCGGATGGAACTGGATATACAGAAATTTATGCAGAATCCTCAGCTGCAAGAATTCGAATTCCAGAACTTTCCCACTTCCTACCTGCGCTGTGCTGCCCATCGTGTTGCACAACATTATGGTTTAGAGACTATAGTAGCAGATAGTTTAGTAGATGGTTCTGTTAGCAGGATAGTTGCAAGAAAAACTCCAGAAAGCAGGTATCCAGCAATTGCTTTATCGGAAGTTCCCAGTAAACAGGCAAGAAATGACCATGAGTCTACAGAGAAGCTCAAGTTTGTCATCTATCAAAGGCCCAAAGCATCCCAAAATGGTGCAGCTGGTGCTGGAAACAAGAATGGTGCATCGAAAACTGTTGAAGAGAGGCTAGATGAATACAACAAAGCACGAGCACGCATCTTCAATGGTTCCATTTCAGCAGACACTGATGCTGCAAGTGCTCTGGTAGCTCTTTCCACCGTCAGAGATGAGCCAGTGAATGTTGAGCCTTCTGTTGATGAGAACAAAGTCAGCATAATGAACAGCCGTTCCAGGGTTGCTGTTTTCAAGGACACCGAAAAAGATCGTAGTGATCCGGACTACGATCGGAATTACAAAAGGTATATTCATTATTTCACTTCTGTTGCCACCAATTGATGTTAATGGTGAGATGATGAAGCGGTAACATATAAAATGTTGCAGGTATGTTAGGGGCCCAGTGCCTGACTTCAACATGAGCCCAGGTGCCTTCAACTTTGTTGTGCCTCCGTTCATGCAATATGGTGTTGGTTATATGCAATCTGCTGGCATGTCTCCAAACCAACCTGCTGTGTACTTTGGTCAACCTGATCTTTCTATGGGGTCATCTTCTGGACCTGCTGTTTACCCACATTGGCAAACCCCGGCAGTGATGTATCCCCATTGCTATGACAGCAACATGGGCCCTATGATTTCTCAGGTGAGTCTAACACTGGTTCTGGAATTTCTATATCCTTTAAGTTTCAATGCTCTCTTGGTGTAACTTAAAAAGCAGTCTTCGCAATTTCAGCGCTATTCTGTTATTGTCGAAACACTGGTACCTTTCTTTTTGTGTAGTTTCCATATTCAATTAGCGTAACAATTACTGGTTTGCCTGATTTCGGGGTAGCTGGCAACCTATAATCTGGTGTTTAAAAACAGTTAGATCAAAAACAATGTATTCCAGAACTTGGGATGAATCTGAAGTACCATTTGGATATCTATAAACTAATGAAAATATTTTAGGTTGAACTGAAAAATGATTAGTTTTATGAGTAGTAGAGATTCCTTTTGCTTGGCTTGATATAGGAGCCCTTTTATAATTTCCTTTTCTTTGTAAAGGTGTTGTTACTTTTAAATTTCCTTAGGTAATCTGATAATAGGAAAATATAATCTTGTACCGCCACTCTTTTGTTCCATGGCTGACACGACCCACTTCTGCTCCCCAATAAATTACATAATTTTTTTAACAAAATAGAATGCCACTATTTGTAGTGGTATATTTATGTTTGAATCCTATGTTTACATCCGATTTAGTTTTATTACTTGTCATGATTACAATTTTTTTCCTGTCCGCTATCTTTGCGATGTAAAGAAGCTCATAATTATCATTACGATTTTGGGATACCATTTTCCTTCTTTTCAATCGAAAGTTTAGAAGCTTTTCAATCAACATGATTTGTACTATAATTCGTATGATTTGTAGGTAGAGAGGGAAAATCTGTTAATCTATAGACTATAGAAAAATTTTCTTTTCTTTATACCGTCCGATTTTGATCTAGTGGTTTTGGATGGTGATTGAAACATTCCCAAATCGACAGAAAATTAGCAAGTCCCTTTTTTTAAAGATGTTTTGTTTGTGTTTCACTCACAGGTTCCGCTGTACCAATCCTTCAACCATGGCTAGGAGGTTCCACTTGCTGGAAAGCTGGGAGCAACTGTTAAACTTGCTATGTCGTGTTGTCATCTGTTAAATGGAGTCTATTTCTATTAAAAAATTCGTGTAGCGTCAAACGTAGTTGTATAAGGAGTCCTAATTCGTTGAGACTATTATTGTGAACCGGTCTAAAACACAGGTGTCTAATGTCTAATTTTCTGCCTGTAACCTGGTTCCGAAGGGTGGGGGTCGTTAAATAGTGCTGAACCCTAAACCTTTAGCTTGCGGTGCTTACGGACTGATATCTGTCCTGTAAGGTTGCACGAAATCATGTACTAGTATATCCCACTCAGCTACAGTAACCTTGTCTGAACGTGAAGTAGGTGATCCAGAGGGTATTAACCAATAGATGAACTGGTGGGTACGTTAATTAGTTTTCTAGCATCAATTGAATCTAGGAGTATTAACTAAAAGAACTAGTAGATTTGTGTGTTGCCTCAACCGTAGGAAGCCTTTGGTCCTTAGGTCCTTGTCCCTAAGCTGAATACTGATGAAATAATTATCCATTTCTCAAAACAGCAGTTGAAAAAATAATTTCCTGCAGTTTTACGGGCAAGTGTGCGTGTTGTCTTTTCGAAAGTCAAGCCGAACGTTAATCTGACAAATTGGCAATCGATCCATCCTATCGATAGCAGGAAAACGAGTGTCCACTCCAAGGTTGAGATAACCGTCAGAACCGCCTCGGGCCGGCCCACCGGATAACCGGAAAAACCGGTCGGTTAGCCGGACAAAATTTGATTTGTGTCCTCGTCGGTCGCAGATCCGGTTAACCGGTCGGTTTGTCCGGTTAACCGGCCGGTCTGACCGGTTATCCGGCCGGTTGCGTAGAGTGTGAAACTGGAATAAAATTTAAAAAAATAGCACAAAACGTAGCGAAAAAAATTGCATTCAGTTTCCTAGAATATTAAAGACAATATTAGGCATAAATACAAGTCCAAATAGAAGTCCAAATAGAGTTGACATTAGACATAAGGCACAACTATATTATCTAATACAAGTGTTGGTATGTGTTGGTACCATGCTCCCATACACCATCACTTTGATTTTTATCCGTCATATCTCCCTAATTCAAAAGCAACAACATATTGCAATCGGTAAGTCGGGCCAAGTTTAAAACCTACTTAAATTATCTAGGTCACAAATTCATCTAAATTAGCTAGCAAAATCAACTAAATTACCTAAAAAATCTACTGCATTTACTACTTAAATTACAAACAACATTGAAACTATTATTGAATCTGAAAAAAAAATCCGGAAGCAGCAGCTGTGGCCGCGGCTAACCTTGCGGCCCGTCCGGTTAGCCGGCCGGCCACCCCGGCAAGCCGGACCAGGCGCGCCTCCGGACCGGCCGCCGGCCGCGCCCTGCTCGGGCGGGCGGGTTACGCCGCACCGGCTAGCCGCCTCACCCGCCCGGCTAGCCGGTCGGCCACCGCGAGTACTCGTCCGCCGGACCGACGGCCGACTCGGGACCGGCGGAGCTCGGGGCGGCGGCCCCACCGGCGGCGGACTCCGGACCGGCGGCCTGCGGGACGGGCGGAGGACCACGGGCAGCGCTGCTGGGTGGTGGCGAGATGCGGGAGGCTCACGGGTGATGTGGTCCAGAGGAGGAGATAAGGTTGTATTTTTTTTTCTTTATTCACTTGGGTTCTTTGATTTCTTTCTTGCTCAAAACAACATATTTTTCATTCATTTTTTCGCCAAAACTACTAATTCCGCCTCTAGTTTTTTTACAAATTTTGTTTACAAATTTTTCCAAATTTTCAAAAAATTCAAATTCCGGCCGGGGTTAACCGGCCGACCGGAGAACCGCCCGCGCCCGGTTCACCGGTTAACCGGGTTAACCGGCCGGTTAACCCCGGTTATTTTAACCTTGGTCCACTCAGGCTTGCCGTACAGGTTTAAGCTTTCAGACTTTTACAGAGCCCTTGGGAAAAACTGCGCACGGAGGAACCTACGCAAGATCCAAAAAGAGGTCGCACGGCATGGGTACAATCAAACGAAATGATTATCTTTCCCTTTCTTTTCAAATGGTATGGAAAAAAACTGGTATGAAAACGGTGATGATGGGATTGGACCCGATTGATAATTTGCTAACTGCAACTCAAGTTTGTCCCCCTTGAAGGGCCTCATTCCCTCGGAATCGTCCCTCACACCCTCCCCTGTGCAAACGACCTCGCGTCAAGAACGCCGCGCCGCGTGCACCAGAGGTCGGGCAGAGCCCAGAGCGCCGTCCGCCCATCCCAACTGTGGCAACCCCAAGCGCCCGCGTTCCCGACCGAACGCGCCGCGAGCTCACGCAACAGGCGCGGCGCTGGAGACGCGGGGGACCCTCCCATCCCGTGGCAGCGGAACAAGAATCGCGAGCTGTGGCGGCCACGGCACCTGCACTGACCGCTCGCTTTCGCCCGCACAGTGCAGCTTGCGCCTGGCGTCCGTCGATGTCCGAATCAAATCAAACTCTGCGGCGCTCAGTGCTGCCAAAAGACTGTTCCTGCCTACAGCTCCAGGGACTAGGGTCCACCCGCATGTTTCGCAGGAACTGATTAAGCGATCGAGTAGGCGGATTGACGGGTGACTCAGCAGCGGTCGGAGTCCGTCAATCCAGGCGATCGCTGTTCAAAAGATGCGTGTAAGATCGTGGAGGAAAGAGCGGGCAGCCTTGCCGTGTTGGCGACTGCAAATTCAGCGGGAGAGAGAGCGAGCGCGATGATGATGATGCCCTGATCGTCCCACAGACCCACAGCCATGGCAGCAGCAGGCAGCCAGGGGGGCCGTCGTCCTCCTCGCCTTTTCTCCTCCCTTCTGAAGAGCCGCGCGGCATGGAGCATCTCCCCTTGACAGCTAACGACTCGGCGCGAGGCGCCAAAGCGAGCAGATCAGATACGCAGCGGCAGCGCCACGGGCCCGCCCCGTTCGAAAAGGACAAGCCCGGATTCTGATCTCATCTGCTGCCTGTCAGCCACCACCACGACTAGGCCCGCCCGAACCCAATCACCAGCCGCGGCCTGGCCCACACCAGTGGCGTGGCGGGCCCCGCCGCCATCCTGCTCGCGAGCACGGGCCCGGCCAGTTTGGGATGGGCACCACCCGCGGTCGATGCTTATCATCTGCAGGTGAGTGAGAGAGAGAGTGCTGGACTGGTTTGCTGGATCAGGCTGCAACCCGGCACAGGTTCCTCCCTGGGAGGGGCGGTACATTGGTCGGGATCACGAGCTACTAGTCCTGTTGCTGTTGGTCTAGTAGAAAAAAATGAGCTAGTAGTCCTGTTGCCACAGTAAATAACAAGTGATTATTTTCGTGTCCTCTCAAGTACTAGCATGTGTTTTCGCTCTTGATCCTGACCGACCAGATTGGCTCGCAATATACTCCTGTTTTCTGGGTAGCAAAGTCGGCATCACACCCTCGCAAAAAAAAGTCGGCATCACACAAAAACTATATTTGTGAGACAACGGAGACGACTCCGTTTAACTATAGCAGCTATTGTGGACCTTTTCTTCGGGTGTTGGTCGCATCCATACTCATGCGTTTATTTTTGTTCATATTTAAAAAGTCATATGTGTCCTTTTACCTAAAAATAAATCAAAGTCATCTGTTAGTTCGCCGAGAGACGAGTACATCATCAGCAACCAGACAATAGATCAAGGCGAGAAACGGCCACGAGGATCATGTTCCCGACACCACCGACACGTCAGTGAATCAAATTGTAGAGAGAAAAAAATAAAAAACGAGCGAAATGGTACGCATTGTGGTTTCGTGTCTCGATGGGTCATTTTCCATTTATTTAAGTACAGGCCCACATCATTTTCTTTAGTATCATGCCACTTAACTAGATAGTCTCGTAGAGTACGGGCAGTGGGAAGAAAAGGAATGAAAGCTGACAGAATGCTGCATGAGAGAGCCGGAGAGCCAATAAGCTCTTCCTAGCGGATCAATATCTCATTCAGAGTTTCAAAAAAGAAAAATCTCATTCAAATACCAAGTCGCTGGAAGTTCCGTTATCTCAAATTATTCATCACCTATCGTTTCTCATGGACATAGAGGGCAGAATGATTTTATATGCTTTCAAATCAAAACAGCGACCTCTTTTACAAGGAATAATGTATATTGTATAGATGGCCACTTCTGGGGACAGAAAAAGAAAAAAGAGCAGTCCCTTTTAATGCACAGATGCTTGGAACGAAGCTCAGCATCCGCAACTTGCTAGTTTTATACACTTGTCAGTACTTGGATTGTGTCATGCATTACCAGAACTAGGCCCATCTGGCCATCTGGGGCAAGTGGATCGATCTACCGCCACTTCGTTAGGTCCTCCAATAATCAGTCTGATGGGAGATTTAGCTTCTTTTGGACGCACATGGATCTTCTGGTAATAAAAGGTTAGGCCGTAGACGCCTGCGCGCCTCCCGCCATACATAATACTGGTATTGTAGACAGCTTCTCACCGCCATGGATTGACAATTCAGTGATCCATTCCGCAGTCATACTCTCCTAGCGGTCCTTCTATAATCGTGGGGAAAAAAGAGGTGCACCTAGTGTTGTTTTCCTGCTTCGCGCAAGCACTTTTGTTTGGCCGCATCTACCGTCCGAAAATCATTTGACAAACTTCCTTCCTGCCAACCACCAAATAACTCGTGGATTAATTCGTGCTTCCAGAACTCGACATCTCCGCCAAGAAAAAGGAAAAGAAGAAGGGAGATGCGCATCCCATTTGCACGTAGTGCTAACCCGGCCGCTAGATCTGAAATGACATCAACACCGGAAAGGCGCATGAGATGCGTCCGTCCACCGGCGAGATGCCGGTAGCTTTCGTCGTGAGCCGTCGGATAGAAATTCCTGGGTCCCGCTCCCGCCCCGAGAGAGAGAAAACGCTAGCTTTTGGCGGCACATTCCCTTTTCTCCTCCTGCATCCGCTGCGCCGCGGATCAGCGAGCGCGCAGAGGAGACGGTAGATCCTAGCTTTTGTCCTGGCTGCGGCCTTTTTCCTCCGGCGCCAGAACAACCAGCAGCAGCTCTAGCAAACTGGGGGTTTGGGCAGAGCACATGAGCAAAGGCGCGCCAGCGAAAGCAGCGAAAGTAGATTGGGTGGATAAAAATACGCAAAGTACCAAGTGGCTTTTCGGAGGGCTGTTTGTTGGTGGTGCTGCTGATGCTGCGCAGGCAATAATTTCGTGTAGATGCGGCCAGGGTTTACAGGTGCCAAATCAGCCCCTCTCTCTCTTTTTTTCTCCCCTCTTGCTCTCTCTCTCTCTCGTCGGGTAGGATAACCAAGCATTTTTGTTCCGCTTTTCTTTGCTATTTTTGGTGGGGATCCGTTGCTCATGCTCACGACGGTCTTTTTCTGGTCAGGAATCCGGAACATTTAGCACGGATGGGCCGCTAATCTGCACTTGGCACCTGCAGAGGAGGATAAAACGCTCCCTTTAACCTGGAGAAGAGGGCACCGCTCGCTCCAACCACTTGGGAAGCTCACGCATTCCGTCGCGCCGAGCGGTCAATTTCCGCGGTAACGGAATGGACAAAAGCCAAGGAGGGCCGGATCGATCACCAACGGAATGTACTCTTGTCCCCCGCGAGCTAATTCTGTGTGCTCGAGAGTTAGTGCGGTGCAGCGTCGCCATCATCATGCTGCCTACTACCTCCTCCGATCCTGGAGACACAGCACGCGCAAGGCTGATTTTCACACCGGGATTTCACTGAACTCGCAAAGCAATCTCTAAAGAGAGGCCAAAGACATGGACGGGAAGATGATAAGCAAACACTAGAGGTGGTGGAATGGAAGCCACGCAGGTGCTGGAGCTAGGCGGGGCAGGGACAAGGCGCCTCACCTGAAGAAAATCCACGCACCTCGCTGTCGCCTACCTGCGGAGTTCGTGTTCCGTCGCGCACAGATTTTTCTCAATTAAACGCGGGCACGGCCTGGTCGCTCTCGTGGTCACATCGCGTAAATGCCCAAGCGCAACATGCTCCTGTCCAAGGAAATCAATGCCATTCGCTTCTCTCTTCCCACGGCACGGCAGCATCTCGCGTCCACATACCCTTGGACTCGTCAACGCCGTCAGGGAGCACTACTAGCTCTGTAGAGCCTAGTGTTAGTGCGGTACAGTGCAGTACAAATCTCCTCGGATCGGATCAGAGGAGCAACAGTGGAGTGAGCGCTTGATTTGTTAGCGTACTGCTAATGGATAAACTAATCTAGATTCAGATGATCCTGTCAGCATGGGCTGGGGAGGGGATTGAGTGCTCTTGCTTAACAGCGACGTTCCTATCTCACTCTACTCTACTATTGGGGAGAGAACAGTGGCATGAACTATCCAACTTCTACTACCTCATTCCATAGAAGAACATAAGCATCACCATGCTAAGGCAATTCAATGAAGTCCTTTTCTCCCTCGTTCTATAGAAGCTTTTGGTCACTCAGATTCACTAATGATTGTTTGTTGCCGCAACAAACACCAATTTGAGTTGCTCCAATGTTCTTCTTGTGATACTGCTAATTAGGGAGAAGAAGAGAGTGATGCGATGCCAGTCCTCCGTAAAACTGGAAATGAGTTGAAAGTAAAATGATCGAATTTCATTTGGTCCGGCAGGTGATCCGAGACCCACAAGATCTAATTATCATGCCGGGACAAACTTACTATTCACCTTCAGGCCGGGCCTATATGCAATCAATCTCTAATGGACAATGGTCGCATCACTTTGGGGATCGCAGCTCCCCCAGGCAATGGTTGCTTCATCATTGCGCTCAAGAACAGGGAAATTCGAGACCCCGGATCCTCTGCGCAATATCGGAGATCGAATGAGCGGTCCAAAAGTACCAAATTGCAGCGGTCACAGTTGTTTACCCTCTAAATATCATCATCTCTAGGACTAACTTTTATGTCATCATGAATAACAAGAGCAGGGGAGGGGCAGGACAGGAGGAGCAATGACATACAGAAGCAATACAAGAACATGAACAGCAACAATGTAATCGCTTAGCTAAGTAGCAGCAGCAGCAGCAGCAGTATGGATGGACGGGCTGCTAAATTCCCGAGAATTGTCGTTGGACTCTACTATGAGAGATGTTGTGGAGCCTTGCTCGATTTCTTCTTGTATGCCGATCTGTGGGAAGCAGCGGCGGCGGTTGCAGAGGGTGGGGAACAGGGGAGCAAACGAATTCTATGTACCCGAGGAAGACGGAGGACGCGCCATCATCACCGTTCAGTGGTCGCCGGACGTCGGGAAGAGCGTGAGCTCGCGCCGGCCGCCTCCTCCTCCGCCGCCGCCTCGGGATCCGAGGTCGAGCTCGTCGCCGTAGGAGCCGGGCGCCATGATCCCCACCCCGGGCGCCATGCGGTGGTGGTGCATCCCGGGATGCGGGCCCACGGGCGGCCCGCCGGCGACGACGGCGCGGCTGAGGAAGCCGTGGTCGAAGGCGCCGGCGCCGCCGTAGTGGCCGAGCGGGCGGGCGGCCGGGTGGTGGAAGTGGCTGATCTGCGGCGGCGGCGGGTGGTGGTGGTGGTGGTGGCCCATGGGCGCGGCGAAGGGCGGGTACGGGTCGGCGGCGGCGGGCGCGCGGTGGCCGTGGCCGTGCCCGGGGGCAGGAACGGGACGGGCCCCGTGGCGAAGAGGTGCTCGGTGTGGGCGTCGGTGCCGGAGCCGGAGGAGTGGCTCCCGCCGCCCGCTCCGGCGCCGCCCCCGCCCCCGCCCCCGCCGCCGCCGCCGCCACCCATCCCCTGCATGCGCTTGAGGTAGAGGCGGTACTTCTGGAGGTGGGACGCGACGTTCTCGCGCGTGAGGCCGTCCACGCTCATCAGCTGCATTATCGTCTTGGGCACGGCGTTCTTGATGCCCAGGTGCGCCACCGCGTCCACGAACCGCTTGTGCAGCTGCGGCGTCCACACCAGGCGGGGCCGCTTCAGGGTGCGGGCCGGCTCGTCGCCGGCGCCGCCGCCGCCGCTGGAGCCCGCAGCGGAGGACGCGCCCCCGCCGCCGTTCATCTCCGGCCCGCCCGGGGCGCCGACGCCGCCGCCGCTGGGGCCGCCGGCGCCCCTCCGCCGGACCCGCCGGCGCCGCCGTGCGTGGGGATGTCGAAGGCGACGGCGAGATCGGGCGTGATGAGCGTCTGCGAGATGGGCATGAGCTCGTCAGGCCGCGGGAGCTGCTCCTCGCACCGCGCGAACCAGCTGGGCTCCTCCTCCTCCCTCATGGCCTCTCCAGCGCAGCTTAGCTCCGGGAGGAGTTAGGCAGGAGGAGCAATTCGTCGACGAGGAGCTGGAGCTGGTGCTGGTGCTGCGCGTCGGGGAAGCAGTACTCCAACAGCAGGAGCACGGAGACGGAGGAGGAAGGAGGGGTTACTTCGAGGTGGATCTCTCTTCTTCTAAGCTTTCCTTTCCCACCCTTGTTCTCTCTCCTCCCTTCCCTCTCTCTCTCTCTCTCTTCTCTGGTGATTGTGTGTGTGTTTGGGGCCTTTTCCCTCTGCTGCGGCTGCTGCTGCTGCTACTGCCGCAGCCGTGCCATGATATCCCTCTCCCTCCCCTACTACTCCGGTCTTTCTCTCTCTAGCCGCCGCGATGAGTGAGAGAGAATCTGGCGAGCGAGTTTGGGGGCTGCTGCGCTGGACTTGTTTAATTAGTCGCCTGCCCGCCTTAAAGCTATTTTTGTGCCATCTTTGGTTCCTTTGTTTGCTTGTTCGCTTGTTGCTGCTCTCTCTTTTTTTTTTTTTTGCCTCCATCTCTGTCTATCATCCACTGAGTAGGAGTACTATTTTTTTTGAGCTCGGTAACCAAAATTGGTATTTTTTTCCGTAAAAAGTTACAGTATGATTTCACTCAAATCAGCTCAACAACTTGCCTTGCAAGTGAAAAACAATTACGAGATCTTGCGAATCGCTACTCCTAGATTGGGATGGGGGGCCATGAGCTGTGGACGGAATTTACTAGTACTACTCGAACAGGCGTGTGGAGTGAGATCAGGATCAGATGAGGCGATGATGATATCTTAGCTGGAGTTTGGTTTGTCCTCATGTGGGCATGTCGCCGGACGACTCGCCCGTCGCCCCTCTCTAGAACCGGACGGAATCTTGGGTTGGTTGGGCATTCTTGTGTATCTCCGAGGTGGATAGCATCGCATTGCTTGCTGCATGGGTGGGTGGTGTGGATCGTGGATCTGGGAACTCCCCGCTTCGGCGCTGTGTCCACGCATTAATGCGCGTACGGAATGCGGGGATTTGGTTAAGCTGAATCTGATGCCGCACTAAATTCCAAACGGCTCAAGTGACAGCCACACAGATTCATCTGATTTGACTTGTCTAACTACAATTGTACACCCTATTATGGAGTAGCAGAAGTAGTACTACTAGGCTCTGTTCGTTTTCTCGCTTCTAAAATTTAAGATCTGTCACATCGAAGAGAATCTTACTATTTATGAATATTTCTATCAATTTAATGACAAAACCCTATTGACAGATTGATGCTAATTTTTTAGATGAATCTAATGAGCTTAATTAATTTAGGTTTTACTAAAGTGATGCTACAGTAACCGTCTTCTAATCATGACTTAATTAACCTCATTAGATTCGTCTCAGTAAATTAGTTTAGAGGCCTGTAATTTATTTTATAATTAAACTTTATTTAATACTCTTAAATAGTAAGATTCTTTTTGATGTGACAGATTCTAAAATTTAGACCCAGGAAACCAACACACCCAGCACCTTACTACTACCGTAAACCAAATCATACAGCTGTTCCAAACAGGAAATTTCGTTGCACAGTGCAAATTATTTGACGAAGATTTAAGCGTAGCGCATAGGATGGATGTGCAGGAATGGAATTGAATCATTGAGAAAAAGGAAGGGCATTCAATAGTGAGTGGTATAGCTTTTTGTTTGCAAGGGGCATTTATACTTTGGGGACGGTTTCCGGATTTTTTAGGACTCCTACTTTGGCATATGGCGGTTCTGTGTTCCGCTTCCACAGGATGCGAGTACAGTACGTACCGGGCACTGGAACTATCCGTTGGGGGTGTTAGTGCAGAAATTAAGGCTCAGAGAGGACATTGGTTTGGTAAATGTGTGAAGTTAGCATGGGAAAAGATCAAGCCACTGAGAATCCGTCCACCATCGGAAAAGATCAAGCGATTGAGAATTCATTCACCATCTGATAGGCTGGTACATGCATTTTGCTTTTGGAAAGGTAAAAAAAAACGAAACAGAACAATAATAAATGTTTTGAGAATAAATAGTTACCAGAGTCGGTGATCAATTACAGAACTCAGTAGTGATTGATTGGCATGTTTACAATAGCGGGAGCTGTTTAATGAGTACTACTATAGGTCTAACTCGATTGTCATACTCATATACAACATAAGCTATTATAGAAATTAGATATCATCATTTAGAAATTTTAAAAACACTTGGTTGCCATATATTCATCCAGTCGGAACAAAGTTGGACATTCGAGTTGGCTCTACAGCATTTCCCCTGTCTAATTTGGTTACAACCTTAGTCTCTCACTTTGCTTTGTTTTCACCTACGTACTACTACTAGTACTCTAGAGCTCAAAAGTCTCCCGGTGTCGATGCAATGTAGATTACATAGACACGGAGAGTGAGTGAGTGGTAAATATCAGTAGTACTAAGTGGATGGCAATTCAAAGGTCTGTAGCAGGCAAGGAAGTACAGTTGACACGTCACCCACGCATATCATCCTCCAAATACGTGTTGCACACTGCTCTACCGAAAGCCTTTCCTTCTCATGTGTACCCTGCATGATGATAGCTCAATAGAATATCTTGGCAGCATGCGCCTTTAGTCCCCCATAGGCGTAAGCTCCCCTTTTCACAAAAACGTTGGCCTGGGTGAAAAAGAGGGGCAGGCAGACCAGGCATGCTCTCGGGGAAAAGACGCTGCTGGCTGCAACCAAATCAGCTCCCAATCATTATCTGCTCGGCAAAAACAAAACAGGGTGTGGATTTGAAGGTTAAATCCCTTGATCATTGGGGGGCAGCATATATTGCCATGGAAATGAAAAGCTTGGGACAACCAGCCAGGCGTGATAGGATCAACGGCATTAGTACAATGTGGTGCAGCCCAGTTCACGCTCCACTCTTGTACCCCGTCAATCCGTCACCAAAAGTGGTGCGCGCGTTAGGACCCGTAAGTACACGCATGCACGGTCCACTGCTCTAAATTCAGCGACACATCAAACTGCCTTTTCTTGATTCAGATTAGAAGATATTGCTATAGGAACAAACTCAGTCTGCTCATGCGTCTCCCGTATTGATCATTGTTGTCGTCTACTAAACATGGTGAGAATTAATTTCACAAAAAATATATCAGAGTATCCTGTAGTGAAGTGGTTTGTGCACGTGTCATTCCTCACCTGGCTGCTAGTGCTTGGATCCATTTTGGACAGTATTATTGGTGCCGAGGCCGTGCTAGCTATGTCATCCTCACGATCGGTATAGGTCCTCACAAGCTTCCTTCTGCCAACATACACGTGGAACGTGTGAATGAACACGATCGCCGTTGGATTGAACGGTGCTGCTCGCGGCGCAAGTGCATGCATGGTTCTTGAGCGAAAAGCAAAGCAGGACTCATGAGCCACCTGATAGCTATGCTGATAGCTAGAGAGGGACGTCGAGGGACACGTGGACGACTCACCGTCGCAGATGCATGGACGAGAAGGACGGATGAGGGGATCATTGGCACGGCCACTGCTTGGGATAGAACAGGTGGCCTGGCCACATGTTCGTGTGGAACCTCGCAGCTTGTGCGTCGGACCACCTGTCCATCTCTGTTCGGTGCATACAAGTCCCAGGGTTTGAAATCGGAAAAAGCCGAGTGAATTATGATGAGAGGCAGAGATATGGTACGCACATCCAAGTTCTCGCGTAGGAAAATTCAGCGAAAAGTTTGAGTCAAAGATCGAATAGGCTCCAATTAGAAGCTAGAGTGGTGGTGGCGAACCTAAGCGAAATACGCTGGTGCCCTTGAATTTCAGTGATGATTGGATCGGAGAATTGAGTATACTTTCCCCACATATGTAGCACATCACGGCCTAAAACAATTTCGGTCGACTGAGAATCTCTATCGCCCGATTAAACAAATAAGCCCGCGAACAATATTTAACGGGAAAGGTCTTCGATCCATTGCTATTTTTCTTTCCGCAGGAAAGTCGCTGATCCTTTGTTCCTCCTTATCATCATCGTCGTCTTCGTCATCGTCACCAAACTAAACAATTAGTATGTTTTTGATGATGGAGGGATCAGCCACGGCTGTTATCTTTTCCGCCTGCCTCTGCCTGTAGGTACGGCGGCGTCCGTGTCCGGAAACGCCAAAGCAGATTTGTTGGATGGAGGATGATGATGCCATGCGATGGCTTGCTTTGGCGGTAA
Source organism: Chloris gayana (assembly GCA_031894775.1). Classification (NCBI taxonomy): domain Eukaryota; kingdom Viridiplantae; phylum Streptophyta; class Magnoliopsida; order Poales; family Poaceae; genus Chloris; species Chloris gayana. The sequence continues at coordinate 19,328 of JAUNZO010005041.1, read as the reverse complement.
CCGGAAAACAAACCGGGAGTTGGAGGGTTTAGAGCTATCGGCGAGGTTGGAGATTGCATAGTGACAGCGATTCTTGTCCGGGGACAGCGACCTTCAGATTCTTCCCATTCCATTCGCTGAGAGGGACAGCACCGTTTGACACCACAGATTTGTTCGTTTAGCTGCTCGGACAAGGTATTGGTGTGGCGCAACTGGATCCTCTACCTGACAAATCTTGATTTGGTCTGGTCTGTTCACATGTTAGTACTAGCATTTAAAGATTTTTTTCCTCGAGAACTTTGAGACAGGACATGCTAATTCTAGCTAACTCCCTGTTCCCCGAAATTGACAGAGGGACTACTTACTGTACTTCAGCACAGCTACATGTTGAACCAAACTTTCAAGCCTGAAATTTATTTTTGAAGCAGTCGCTAAACCTTGGATTCTTGTTATTTGGAGGAGGGCCTAGCTATCTACCATCTCAGGGACAGCAGCAGTAGATGCCCGCATAAAAATTCCGCCTGCTCTCTGATTCCAGTAAGCAGTTGGTGGGCACAGCATCTGTAGATTCGTCTGGAGAATCCAACCGCGAAAAGCTCGCAAAATTCCCTAGAGTTCGGCCCAAAGTTTCACTTTCACGCACAATCGAGCCGAGGTCCGGTCAAAGTAAACTGCGGGGCGCCAGCTTTGTGTTTGGGATGGATTAAACAAGAGCAGACATGCTTGCTTTGCGATGCGAAAAGTGACATTCCCTTGCTGATCACCTCTAGTTTAATCCAAAAGGCTGCACGTCTCTCCGGACTCGGGATAAAAAGTTGAATGGAAGCTAAGCATAGCCAGCCGGTTTGGTTGGCATTTGTTAATTACTGCTGGTCGCCATCATCGCAAGTAGCTGAAAGCTCTTTTCTTTCCTGGACTGCAGAGTCCACGCAAGCTCGTTTCCCACACTTCCGAACGGTGGTAGTTAGGGTTCAGTGAACGCCGAACAGAGACAGGAGTTTAAACCAGCGAATTGTTGATCTTGTTTTGCGTGGACCGATCCCAACCCATGGGTTACCGTACACGCATGGCTAATTTGCACGGTAAATTCCGGATACTGAATCTGCTAGTGTTAGCTCATAATATCTCAACAGAAAAGACAACATCTGTCATAGGTTATGTAGATCAAAAGATCCAGTTGGCAGCTGAAAAGATTGGAGATGTCTTTTCACAACTGTCTTCTTCTAGAATGCAAAAGGAAACTCAGGAGAAATGAGTGAGAAAATCCCCTTGTTCAGTCTTATCGCGTGACAGCATCAACTTTGTATCGTTGTTGTTGACCCCGGTCTCCAATTAGATGTATTCTAGAAAAAAGGGTTCCTAAGTGGACAACCTCTCTGAGATTTCCTGCACATAACAAGCCGCCCTTTTGATGGAATTTTGGATAATGAATGCCAAAAATATGTTTTATTCACAAAAGACTTAGAATCTAAGCTTTTGCTACTTCAAAAGAAGAACTGTTGATGAGTAAGAAGACTGTTGGAGCAAGATGACCTTTTATGGAGTAGTCCACTCGCAGAGTTCACCCCCGGAGCTTCAGATGATCCGATTCCTAGTTATGATGTGAACTATATTTAATATTTTACAGGCCGATCCGCCGAATATAATAGCACGGTTATTGGTGTCAGGTAAACTTTCCAAGTGCGTAGTGGCGTAAGTACTGCTGTACCGTTCGGTGTAAGGTCATTCCCTCGCGGTCGGTTCAGGGTAGTATAAAATAGTAAGTATCGTTTTAGGTGTCAAAGACACTAGTACATGGTGTGAAAATTAAAATACAGAAGTACCATGCCATGCGTCCCTTGTGTCCTTCAGCAGGTAAGCGACCTACTACCAATTAGATTGTGATGACACAGAAATACTTTCTCATTGGATTTCTAACCCAGCAGATAAACAAAATAGGGAGTACTTTTCGTGTTATAGAGCAGTGTTCTTGTGTCCTTGTCAAGCAGGAAGGAAGCTTCACAGGATCTGAAGGGGATCATCGCATCACGCCCACTGCTGACCCACCCACCCACCGCTCCAAAATTCCAATAGCGAGCAGATCAGAGTATATCTGCGCACAGAGACAACAGATGCTTCTTGCTCGGGGGTACACTACAGCTACCAGAAGATGCCGCCATCCGATATGTTAATCCTCCATGAACGGAATAACACAATATTAAACCCCCTCGATCGAGATCTCGCGCACTGACTAGTTTAGGAGCGCCCGTAAACATGCGCCTAGCAATCCACGAGGCAGACGACGAGATAAGATAGACTAGTGTGCGCTGCCAATCATGCGACCTGCCCTGCTCCCCTCCCCTCCATTGGCGCGGCCGAGAGAATCTGATCACGTTTCGTAAATTATTATAGAACGGGGAGGCCCGCCACTTGGTGGCAGTGATCCTGATGGGAGAAGTGATTAGTATATGCCTTTGAGATATGGGCTGAACCGTATCTATTAAGTCAGTGATGATGAGTTGTGTAAAGAATGTGGCGGGCACATTGGCCCTGGCTCCCTGCGCGCGGCATGTTTGATGGATCGCAGGTGCAGTGGATTTGGAGGGAAGAGGAATCTGGCACTAGTTTAACATGGGTTTGGGTTTGGAATCCTGAGCCATTTTTTTTTAATTGGACACACGCAGATCTTTCCTTCTTGTAATAAAAGAAAGAAGGCCGTGAGCATTTTCTCAAGGCCTGCTGGGCTGCTCAGTCTCGGCTGCTGTTGCTGAGGATGGAACCTATGGGCTTCTCAATAGGCTGCGTGCGTGGCCTGTAAAAGAAGTTGGGCTCAGAGAAGCTAATATGGGCTTCTCAATAGGCCTAGACAAAAACTGTCCATTCGCCTTGGGCTGAGCGGCTGAGGTGCCCCGCCCCGTTCCAGCGCACCAGTTCTCGCTGGAACCCGGACCGTTCCAGCGCGGCCAGTTCGTGTTGGGCTCAGCGCACAGTCCGGCCCGTTCCAGCGCATCGCCCACGTAAATTTGCCTCCACGAAGAGCGAGCCAATCGCCGAATCGATCGTTGCCGGTTGCTGACATTCGAAAAGGACATGAACGTACACCGCAATAGAACCCTGCCGGCACACGCATCCATCGATTGGAAATTTGATTCCTCTGGATCCACCAATCGATCGTACGACCGATTGAGACGGCATGTTTCTCCGCCTTCAATTCGTCCTTGCAAACGTTCATTGTACCTGTGAAACAGAGGGAAGGCAGGCCTCTAAAAATTAGGCGGGTCACATCAAAGAGAATCTTACTATTTAAGTAATATTTTTATTAATTTAATAACAAAACCTATATCACGATCTCTGCTGGGCTCAGAGTACGTTTATTGGTCACCGATCATTTCGACGCAACAGGTAGCGGACGCGGCATGCGCGGGCACGGGAACAGTGGCCGCGGCCGGCCAAAGGCGAGGCCGCCCCTACGCCGTAGCCGTGCAGGCTGGTGTGCTAGGCTGAGACGTGCACTCTTAGCTCAGTGACGGTGAAATTGATGAGCAGCTGTGTGGTTCTGTGACTGAGGACGTCACCTCCAACATTGGCCGCATCCCTTCCCAACTTTAGTGATCGTCAGCCGCGTTCCTGTTCGCGCCCCAGGCATCTGGCTCATCGCCGACGTGACGTGGAGAACAGTCGTGCTCTGATCCATCGCCGAAATCAGCTGGTCCGTGTATCGATCACTGCGAGATTATTGGGCCTAACGCGTTTGCTTTGTGTGCTAATGCGAGGGATCAACCTAAAAGCGGTGCTAGTACTAGCAGCTACATGCTCTTGTTAGAATCGTATATAGGGACATGCACGACGCAACACATGGAGGCATTGTCCTGGTAAGTGCAGGCTAAGAAAATAGGTGAGCACACAGTAATGTCCTCCTTGGATTTGGTAAGTGCAGGCTAAGAAAATAGGTGAGCACACAGTAATGTCCTCCTTGGATTGTCATCGCCTCTACCATTCAGAAACGGAATTGCGACAACGAACATTATATAGGGCAACGTCAGGTTCATCATTTTTCTATGAAAGTCGGGTCCATCATTTCACATACGTCCCATACTGGAACTATAAAGCACGGTCTGCAAAAGCATAACGACAAATTTGGAGCATGTCTCGACTAAAATGGTTTTTACAGTCTAATGCGGACGGAACCAACAAATTAGCCAACAATAAATAGCAAACCTGTCATAGAAGTTGGATCACAAATACAAATACTACGGAATAAATAACAGTGCAACAGTATAAGAACAGCAGGTAAGAGGCAAGGTTTTGATAACCGTTTGAACTGTGCGAACCGCTCGGGGCCGGCTCACCGGTTAACCGGATAACCGAAAAAACCGGCCGGTTAGCCGGACAAAATTTGATTTTTAGTCGCCACGGTCGCAGAACTGTTAACCGGCCGGTTTCTCCGGTTAACCGGTCCGAAGTGCGAAAATGCAATAAAATTTAGAAAAATAGCATAAAACGTAGCGAAAAAATTGCATTCACTTTCCTAGAATATTAAAGATAATATTAGGCACAAATTCACAATTATCCACTTCACATGACATAGCACAACCATATTATGCAATACAAGTCCAAATAGAGTTGTCCAAGCAATATTTACAACATAAATTCATTTTGACTCACTACCGGTCGGACATCGGTTAACCGGCCGGTTTTGCCGGTTAACAGTCAAGTTATCAAGGTTAACCGGGCGGTTACCCTTTAATTCTATTCCTAATTACTATGCTAATAACTCTCCTTCATACATAGGAATTATTTAACCTTTAATTTTATTTCGAAGTATCATGCTAATAACTCCACTTATGGGAATGCAAAACCCAAAACCATAATTAAATGGAAGGAGGGAATAAATATGTATTTTCACCAGATGTCATATTTATTTATTTATTTATACACGTTAAAATTTGCATGCATGCATGGAAACATGCACCAACCTTGTGCATGCGCTAATTACTCTCCTGAACACAATGGATGAGTGGCCTCCTGCATATCAATAATTTGTTTCCTAATTGTGCGTGGTGGAAAAATATAAGGAGACAATTTTCTTTTTCTTTCCTATTTTTTCTTCATTTTCCTTCCATTATTTTTCGTTTCATTTCTTTCCTTAATCAAAACCGCTTCTTTTCATTTCGTTTTTTCACCATAAATCATCACTTTTTCTCTAGTTTTTTTAGGAAATTTATATACATCAAATTTGAACTCGAGGGTTAACCGGTCGACCGGTGTAACCGGACCGGACCGGTTTGCCGGTTAACCGCCGGTTAACCCGGTTATTTCAACCATGGTAAGAGGCCCTTTCAATGCTCCACGTTCATCAGACAGCAGACTGCTGAAACGTTTGCAGCACAGAGCATCATAACACCGCAGAGATAAGGTCATACACACTCATGCCAGCCAAATAAGGGAGTACTACTTTCTTGTTACAGTTATCAATAAATTACTAGTCCCAAAATTTAGGTCATTGCACTACGATCATCATCTTCCAAGGCAGAAATGAGTAAGTGAATTACACTACCAATCATCAACATCATATATGAAGGGGTCAGCTTTTGAAGAAACCATCATCCATCCTAAGCTCAAGGGCAAGTCACCCTCATGCAGAAAACGAAACAGACCCATGTCTGGAAGCTCTTCTCTATATTGAGAACCTGTGCTGTCTTTGAATCCTTCTGTGGATACATCTTCTGATGCTTGACATTTAAGGGCCCTTGCTCCCTCGACAAAGAATTAGGCAAAATTAGCATGTGCCCTCAGTCCTGCATATGATTTCAGCATGACAGACATTTAGGTCACTGCACCACGATCATCATCTTCCAAGTTAGAAATGAGAGAGTGAAGCCTTGAATGAGAAGATGAAGCCTTGAATCAGAACACTGACCAATCATCTACATACTGTTTATGAAGGGATCAGCTGTTGAAAAGCCATCATCCATCCAAAAGCTAAAAGGAAAGTCATACTTCTGCAGAAAACGAAACCGCGCACATGTTGAAGCTCTATTCTCTATATTGAGAAGTGTGTGCTGTTTTTGAACCCATCTGTGGGTACATTCTCTGATGCAATACAACTTCATGACATTAAGGGCCCTTGCTCTCTCAACAAAGAATTTGGCAAAATTAATATCTTCCCTCAGTCCAGCATATGATTTCAGCACGACAGTCTTCAAACTTCTGTCAAGACACTTGATAGGCATAGCTGCATCAACGCATAGAGTAGGTTCTGAGTCCATCCATACGTTCACAGAGAACTGAAAATAACACCAAAAATATATTAGACAAAACAACATGGTATATGACAGTACAACAATGCACATTGGCTTTGCAATCGGCACCACCGTGACGTGGAGCTTCTCCAGGCAAGGAAAGCATCTCAAGTAGCCAATAAGAACCTTCAGCTTTGGGTCAGGCATCTTTAGTGCTAAGATTGTCACAGTGGAGAACTGATCTTGGAGCCTGAAGGGAACCATGTCCTGCATCGAGTTTCTCGTAATGAGTGAAACAAGGAAAAGAGTAAAAGCGTCAAGGAAATATTAAGCTCACACAGTAAAAAGGGTTGAGTATTGGGCTTTGGGCATATAACTTGTATGTGATATTTAAAACTTAAGAGCTATGGTGTAGCTTGCGACTTGCAATCTACAATGGTTTAATGATAGCATAGGTCTACACACCATTCCCCCATACAATGATATCCAGGCATCACAATTAATACTTAAGACAAAAAATTATTGTTCGGCTGGTATGGGTGATGGCAGTGCGGACACTTAAGTTTGAATTCGCTCAATAGTTTTCAACTTTCCACCAGGTGGAGAAACAGGCCCCAAACAAATGAGAATAGTGGTGCTTTTGATGCACTCATGTGTAGTACATGGCCTCGATAAAACTGTTTTTTTTTTAAGGAGCCTCAATATAACTTGATATCAGGAGTATAAAATTTACAGAGCTACGGCCTGATGTGCATGAATGTTTAAGATAAAGATTAAAGAATGCTTTAGTTGACTGACAGGTGACAGGTGTGAGAATCCCAGAAACAGTCCAAATGCCTACACCACACAAACTAATAAACCCTATTAAACATTGTGAGTTTTCATTGCTACATTCATATATTGCAAGTAATACTTTCTTTGTTCTGTCAATAGTACTGAAAACAATATTGTTGTACTCCCGTGAACAAAGTAACAAAATTTGACTAGTATTTGAGAGCTGGCGGAGTAACTTATGAAACTCGGAAAGGAATGCATGCGTCGATCATTTACCTTGAAGATTGAGTTGCCAAGCTGAATAACGGGAAATCCCGTTCCAAGATAACCCAGCATTTGGAGCTTTATGGCGCCAGTGATCCTCACCGACGGACCATAATTCACTTCATGGAGCAAAAGCCGTTCCAGTTTTGTAGCATCCTCGATGACTAGATCTTCCAACTCAAGCTCATGCTCCTTTCTGAAGGACCTGACTTGAACGGCCAGGTACCTCAAACTCGGGAGGGAGAGACGAATCCGGCGATGGCCGGAATTCGAGTCAAGCTGTAGGGCCTCGATCCCAGGGCTATTAGAAATCAGGAGCTCCAGGACCTCCTCGGTGATGGCGACGTCGCAAAGGGAGAGGTAATTTAGGCAAGGGAAGGCAGGCGCGCAGCCGCTGTCCGGGAAGATACAGTTGCCGATGTCCATTACGCGAAGGCTGGCGAAACGCAGCGCTGCCACGGGCAATTTGTGGCGGACGGCGGCTATGGGGAAGTGGAGGCAAAGTTCTTCAAGCGCGTCAAAGATCGGAAGTGGAAACAGCTGCTCATAGCGACTGAGGTTGGAGGGGCGGCGAAGGGATCTGAAGGAGACGCGGCGAGCGAGGGCCCCATGAGCAGCAATGATCTGGGATATGACCTCGAGGCGCTCATTGTCAGAGTACATGAATTGTAGGCGGTCATCGAGGTTGAGCGGCGCGGAGCGCCAGATGTGGCGCCAGCGGCGGGACAGTAGGGCGGTGCGGGCGCCCTCAGCGGGGTCTAGGAGGGAGACGACGGCGCCGAGGACGTCGTCTGGAAGGCGGCTGATCAGATCCGGAGGGCCACCATGCCCTCGGTCCTCAGCGCCGCCGCGCTTTCTAGAGGAGCCAAGGCTGCTGTCCATAAAGGAACTCCACAATTGTTTCCTAATTTTTTACAATAAAAAGTGATGAGAGAGAAGAAAGATAACTCTGCCAGCAGCACGTATCTTTAGCCAAGCCTAGAGCCGCTATATAGACAAGCTCAATGTTTTCAACATATTTTTTAGAAAGCTGTGAGACATTGAAAAATTAGGTGAATAAAAAAATCCGACATTTGGTTATCTTTAACAGTGTGTTGCAACTACGACTTCTAAGAGGATTAATTTTCTCGACACCACTCCTAAGAAACACCTTCACCCTAATACCATTATAAAATAAGCCTTCTCACCAATACCATCTATAACAAGCTCTCACTCTCCAACATACCAAAAACAATTTCAACTCTAATCTGTTCCCCGTTTTACCTTGCATTCAACAGAGCTCCTTCCAAGCTCCAAATCATCCATGGTGAGACAAAAAAAAAAACTTCATCCATGGTGCTCGTCTCGCCTCCTTGTCGTTCGCCCCATGATGCGCCACCTATTGGTCGGCCGTCGGGCCATCGACGTGCCCGACGCCTTGCTCTGTCTCCCATCGTGCGGCCCTCGCGCGCCGGCTACATGCCCCGTGGCCTACTACCGTGTGGCTCACGCCAGCACCGCCTTCTGCCTCTCGCGCCGCCTCCTGCTGCTCGACCCGTCGCGCCTGCCCCGTGCTCGCATCGGCTCCTGCCGCACGGTCCACGCCCGCCAGCCTGGCTCCGTGCCCGCGCCGCCTCCTGCCTTGCGCGCCGCGCGTGAGATCTGTTGTTGTCCCGGGTCGCACGAGGTCGCCTGGTTGTTCGAGTGTTTGGCTTGGCTATGTTGAATACGAGGGGTAAAACGGGAAAGAAATGAACGAGGTTTTGGTATGTTGGAGAGTGGGAGCTTGCCATGGATGGTATTGGTAAGAAGGTCTATTTTGTAATGATGTTGGAGACAAGGCGCCTCTTAGGAGTGATGCTGAGAAAATTAACCCGTTTCTAAGTAAGTATAGTTGAGCACAATCAACGAGGCGAAATGACTGGCCATGTTATTTGAATATGATGTGGAAGAGAGAGAAAACCAGACAGGAAATGAGACGGGTAACTTGCTAGTCGCTGGCTTGATACAACAGAACCGAGACAAACTCTCTCCCACCCGGCTGCAAGCCAATGAACCATGGTCTCCTTCTTTTCTGTTGGCTAGTAGAATATGAAAGGATTAATTCTTGCAGCCACCTGCACGCCCATCCACTATATGCAAGGACTGAATAGATGGTCGAAAGTTACTTGGTTGTTACATTTCGCTAGCAACCGGCGAAATCACTGGCCATGCTCTAAGGGCAAACTGCAGCTAGTCATCATTGTACAGGCCCTTCCTTCACACTGGTAGTACCGTTGCGTATCTATACGATGCCACCTTAGCATAAAATATTTTATAGAATCGGATGTGTGTATCTTTAGATTCTTATAGTCGGACCTTCTACATTATCAGCGTGGAGGCCCTAAGGCTATCCCCAACGGTGCCGATTCAAATTGGAGACCTAAACACATGAATAGGTAGCTCTAGGATCTAAAGGCCGGATGCAAAAATGATGGTCTCCAGCGGAAGACCGAAATTGGGGAATCTAAACTTTCTATTTTAGTAAAAAAATTGTTCGTCTCATTCCTCCGTCCTCGACATATCCCGCCGTCGTTTGCCCCCGTGGCCGTCCCCACCCACCGCCGGCCAACCACCCGCGGTGTTTTGTTGCGCCGCCTTCCACCGCTATGCCACCCACCTCCCCGAACCCTAAGAATGGCCGCAACATGCCTATGTCCAAGCAATCCAAACACTTAACCTCGTCTCTCCTCCGTGCTTATCACTAGCACAAATCTGTCTCGCGCGACTAGGCGGTGCACCGTCCGCAACACCCCGGCGCTCTGCCACCAACTTATCGACGAGGAGGAAGGAGCGGGTGGGGGCGACGCCGGACGAGGCCGGAGAGCGTGCCACCAACATTTTGTGTCTAACTTATTTATTTTTGTATATTTTTTAAAAAAACAAGTGATCATATGTGTGAAAATTAACAAATAATTTATATTTCTAGACGGATGCAGTAGACGCGTCCATCGATTGGAAATTTGATTCCTCTGGATCCACCGATCGATGGTACGACCGATTGACACGGCATGTTTCTCCGCCTTCAATTCGTCCTTGCAATTGTACGTACTACCTGTGAAACAGAGGGAATCCTTGGCCACCGGTCATTTCAACGCAACAGGTAGCGGACGCCGCATGCGCGGGCACGGGCTGGCCGCGGCCGGCCAAAGGCGAGGCCGCCCCTACGCCGTAGCCGTGCAGGCTCGTCTGCTAGGCTGAGACGTGCACTCTTAGCGCACTGACGGTGAAACTGATGAGCAGCTGTGTGGTTCTGTGACTGAGCGTCAGCCGCGTTCCTGTTCGCGCCCCAGGCATCCCTCATCGCGGACATGACGTGCAGAACAGTCGTGCTCATCTGATCCGTCGTGGAGATCACTGCCGCTCGGTGTCCGCTGATCTCTGATAGATCAGCTGGTCCTTGGATCGACCACTGCGAGATTATTGGGCCTAACCCGTTTGTTTTGTGTGCTAATGTGAGGGATAAACCTAAAAGCGGTGGTAGCACTACTACTCTACTAGCCGCTAGATGCTCTTGTTATAGAGTCGTATATAGGGACATGCACGATGCAACACATGAAGGCATCGTCCTGGTAAGTGCAGGCTAGAAAATAGGCGAGCACACAGTAATGTCCTCCTTGGATTGTCTCCTTGAGCCCCGCGACGTGGGACGAGCTCACCACATCCACATGCAGGATCCGCATAGTCAATGTTGGATCCCGGCTTGTTGTGACAGAAAGTTTGGGGGCTCTACAATCGAGTGTGGTACGTGATCGTGTGCGCGCGCTTTCCTAAATCTAGTACCATAGCTATAGCTTAATCAGTAGTACTACTCGGCTGTTAGTTACGCGTGAGTGAACGGTCTGCATGTGGCTATAGTTGGTAACACGCACCTGTTAGCACTTAACCAAAAGGATGCTGACACGCATCTATGACGGGCTAGTAGCTCGATCGTGATGTTGTGAAACACTTTATTAGTGATTAATGATCAATTAATTAAGTTAATTATGTAATTAAATAGAATATAATAGAATATATTAGAACCTTCAGAGGCACCTTTTGGGGGAACCGACTCCCAGGGAGCGCGTCCGTACGGACGCGACTCTCAGTACGGACACGTCTCCCACTTGAGTCGGATATAAATATGTAATGTCTCTATCACATCAATAATACAGAATCATTATTTCTCTCCATCACATCTCCCTCAACACGTCATCAGCACTTAGTCTCTCCACTAATCACGCCGCTAATCGGCCACCGTTGATAATCATCGCCGGACTTCAACGAAGTCCGCCGCAGAAGATTTTCGTCGGTTCTTCCTCCATCCGGGGTAAGAATGGATCCCGAAACTCACCTTTCATCCTGTTCGCCGTTCCCGTTGAACGGGGACTCCAGCCTTTCCGCGGCATCCGCCGCAACTCCGATCGCCGGCGGTTTGGCCGTCGTGGCCGCCGGCAGTTTGGCCGCCCCGTCGTCGCCCGATCTACGACAACGGAGGCCGTCGCTTGCCCGTGGTCGCCGCCCCTTCGGGGCGGAGGCCCTGCTCGCCGGAGCGTCTTCCATCGCCTCGGTTTCCGAGGGCGGGCCCCGACCGGGGCCGTCGCAGCGTCTTCCGGCGCATGGGAACACCGGCACCGTCGGTTCTCCCCACCCGTAGCGGCAGTTCTTCGAACCCCGGCGACGCGACTCCACCGTACATCAACGGCCTCGTCCACAACGTCGGCCGTGTGCCGATGTACTCACCGACGGATCCAAGGGAGGGCCGCCTGCCAACTCCAACGCCGGCGGAAGAGCCTCCACGCCGTCGCATCGTCTTCCGCATGAGCCGCCGGGGTGGGTCCAACAACGGCATCGCCGTGATGGAACCGCCCGCCGGAGAGGCCGGCCCACGGGCCGGGCCAACCACCATGGCGGCTAGGCGCGGCGTCCGGCCTTCTTCTCCAACCCTACAAACGCGGCACCACCGATCGGACCTCCGCCTCGGGCACTCCCGATGCCGGGGCTCTCCTACGTGGCCTCCGTCCGGCGGTGCTGCGCTCCACCCAGAGCCCACCGGAGGCGGGGCTGCCCTCCGGCTCGTCGCCGGTCCGCCCGGATCCGAGCCCGCCGCATCCGGATCCGCGCGTGGGGCGCGGCGACCCGGCCGGCGGTGCTCGCAACGGGCTCGCCGGGGCCCCTACGGGGCCTCCTCCTCCTCCCTCCACCCGAGGACGGCGCGCCCGGAGGCGCGTCCTTGGCCGGCGCGCCCGGATGCGGTGCCCTCGGCCGGCGGGCCATGGGGCCGGCGCCTCGGCCGGCTCCCGAGGCGGCGCGCCATGGAGGCGGCGCGGCCTCGGCCGGCTCCCGGCGGCGCACCAACGGGCGCGGCTCCGGCCGGCTCCCGGCGGCGCACCATGGAGCGGCGGCTCCGGCCGGCTCCCGAAGGCGGCACGCCATGCGGCCGGCAGCTCCGGCCGACGCTAGGAGGCGGCCGGCCCTTAGGGGCGGCGCGGCTCGGGGAAAGGCAGGAAAGAAGTTAGGGTTTGAAACCCTAACCGCCCAATCCCCTCCCTTTTATACTTGTGCACCTTCCTAATGGGCCTAATGGGCTGAAAATTGCAGATCAAGCCCGCAGTCGTGACAATTTCTGCATAAGCCCCTAGGCTTTTATTTATTTATTTATTTATGCATTGTAGTTCCGTAATTTAGTCATACGGATCCCGTAGTTTCATGTATTAGTGTTCTGCATTGTAAATATTTGTGTGAGACAATGATTTAGACCATCGGGTGTACATTTAGCGCCCAAGTAAATCAAGGACGCTATTAATATTCAATTACTACGGTAATTGTGTCTACACAAATATTTTTATTTTAGAACATATACATAAACTCACATATTTGATTTATTATATTATAAACATCCTATCTACTTTCATAAGCAGATAACATGCAAAAAAAATAAAAAAATTAAAGGCATTAAAAATTGAATAAAACATATAATAAAATCATGATCCATAAATTAAAATTTGCGATCATCTAATGATGTGATATTTAAATCATATATACAAAAATCCTTACCAAATAGGAATAATATATTATAATGCCTTGATTCAAATATTTTGCATAATTTACAAAGACCACATTTTGTTTAATTTACCACGAGTAAATTAATTCATACATGATTCTTTCACGTAGGACATGGCTCACATTGCAAATAAGGATTTTAGTGAACTTGCAACAGATGGTCACAACTATCTAACATGGGCTATGGATGTAAAGATTTATCTAGCATCCAAAAATTGGATTGGGTCCATACAAGAACCCGATCTCAATACCGTAGTTGCTTGATACAACCAAATATGTTGCATTACACTTCATAAGATATCATCTCCATCAAGATCTTAAAAATGAATACATGATGGAAGAAGATCCAAGGGCTCTTTGGGTTGCACTCAAAGACCGATATGAACAACAAAAGGCGATAATTCTGCCGAAGCTAAGCGCGAGTGGTCACTACTCCGTCTTCTGCAGAGATGATCGAAAATACCTTGTCCACATTTCTCCCTTCAAACAGGTTGTTGCAACAGCAATACCGTAACAGGAGTACACCGGATATTCTAAATTGATATACAATTTACTTCAAGCAGAAAAGCATGATGAGCTTTTAACAAAGAATCATCAAATGCGCCTGTGGGTGCTGCTCCATCGCTCGAAGTTCATCACAATATTCAGAATGACAACAAATTTGGTGATAAGAAGAAGAAAAACTTCAAGGGAAAATGGGTCAATAACAAGAAGCAGAATTATAAGGGTCCTTACAAGGGTCCTTACAAAGGTAAAGGTAAATTTAAGAAACAAGCACACAAAGACAACTCGCAAGCTTGTCAAAGGTGTGGTTGTAATAATCATATTACAAAGAAGTGCCACACCGCTAAGCATTTGGTTGAACTTTACCAAAAATCCATTGGCAAAGGAAAACAAGTCCAAGGGGACAAGATTGAAGCTCACTTCAACAGTCAACCTCCAGAAACAAGTTGCTCCAAGAATGTTCCAGCGGAACAAGAGGATTCCAAGATCTTTCAAGACATGGACAACATAAGCAAAGTTGACGACATGATCATGGAATTCCAATCCAACGACATGTTTGGAGACCTCATATAGTCTCCATACTCCCCAAGACTTAGTTTTAAAACTTAGTTAAATAATAGTATGTGTATATTGTAGATTAGTTTTAGTTGTCATTTATATTGCAGCTTTGTATTAAGACATAAGCTACTTAATATAGTATGTACTAAATAATCTATATTGAGTTTAAATTCTTATTATATTTTATTTACTCATTATATAGATTATTTTACGAGAACAATCCAAATGGAGGAAGAAATTTGCTTAGTGGATTGCTGCACCACTAACACTATACTCGGGGAAATGAAATATTTCCAAACTCTAACTAAGAGTAAAGGCAATGTCACCACCATCGTAGGTCGTGATGCTATAATTGTAGGCTCGAGTCGAGCCGCAATAACTTTGCCAATGGGTATACAAATCATAATTGAGAATGCACTCTTGTATCCCGATTCAACTCGTACATTACTGAGTTATAAAGATATCCGTCGTAATGGTCTACATGTTGAAACACATAATGACAACGAAGATGAATTTCTATTCATCACAAAAGGCGACGGATATAATAAGCAAGTGCTTGAATAAATTCCTTCTCTACCTACGGGATTGTATTACACATACATCAAACCCGTACAACATGTTGCATATAAGATAAATTTTCAAAATCTTGATATCTTCAAGCTTTGGCATGACCGCCTTGGTCACCCTGGAATAGGGATGATGCGCAAAATTATCAACAATTCAATTGGTCATCAAATGCAAAACACAAAATTTCCTCAACCTTCGATTTTGTGTGCACCGCATGTGCCACGGGAAATTAATTTTAAGACCCTCTTATCTTAAAATAAAGGCTGAACCACTACAATTTCTTGAACGCATTCAAGGTGACATCTCGTGGTCCTATACATCCATTGACAGGACCATTTAGGTACTTTATGGTACTTATAGATGCATCTACTAGATGGTCACATGTATGTCTATTATCCACTCGAAATCATGCTTTTGCAAAGCTAATTGCTCAAATCATTAAATTGAGAGCAAATTACCCCGAAAACGGGATAAAATCAATTAGAATGGATAATGCCGCTGAATTTTCTTCAAGAGCATTCAATGACTATTGTATGGCTCTAGGCATAAATATTGAGCACTCTATGCCATATGTACATACATAAAATGGACTAGCCGAATCTCTTATTAAGAGAATTAAACTAATTGCAAGACCATTGTTACAAAATTGCAATTTACCAACATCATGTTGGGGACATGCGGTTTTACACATCTGCAGAATTGATTCAAATAAGACCTCATCGCATATCATACGACTTCCCGTTGCGGTTAGTACGTGGAAATCAACCAAGTATTTCCCATCTGCGAAAATTCGGTTGCGCTGTATACGTACCGATATCACCACCGTAACGTACATCAATGGGCCCCAAAGAAAATTGGGAATATATGTGGGGTATAAATCACCGTCAATCATAAAATACCTCGAGCCCCTTACGGGGGACTTATTTACTGACCCGATACGCTGATTGCATTTTCGATGAGGACAATTTCCCGGCATTAGAGGGAGACAATATGTACCAAAAAGAATGCCAAGAAATAAATTGGAATGCCACCGGTATTCAGTCCTTAGATCCACGTACTATTGAATCCGAACGTGAAGTTCAAAAGATTATCAATTTGCAAAATATTGCAAATAACCCGCGGATGCATTTACTCGACTATCAAGGTGTTACAAAATCACACAACCCCGCTGTTAATGTACCAGAAAGAGTGGTGATACCAAGTAAAATCACTCAACTCCCAAATCAAAATAAGAGGGGAGAAGTACGAGTTACAAGGGATAAGGTTCCACGAAACCTCCGCGGAAACAAAGGAAGATCAATTCCAAACCAAGTAAATGCAAATCAACATCATGTTGATAGACATGAATTGGATAATGAAAATCCAAATAATGATGATGTTCAAAAGATACATCACATACCCAGCACAAATGTGCACACAAATATTATTGCTGGGACATCGAAAGAACCTAACTCAATCGTTATGGGAGAACACGAAGAGTTTGAAAAGGTAAAAGAAATTTCCACTAATTACATTGATTCGGAGAAATACTTAATAGCACTACAATTGTCGACATTCATTTTTTTCCAAAATTGCAAATGACCTTCAACCGGACCTGAACCTAAGACCATGGCAGAGTGCATCAAGCGCTCGAGTCGGGCCAAATGGAAGGAAGCAATTGAGGCGGAATTGTTCTCGCTTAAGAAAAGAGAGGTATTTACTTGCAGTAATGCCTATTCCTCAAAACATATTCCCTGTGAGATCAAAATGGGTTTTCATACGGAAAAGGAATGAAAACAACGAGGTGGTGAGATATAAAGCGAGACTTGTAGCACAAGGGTTCACGCAGAGACCCGGCATCGATTTCGATGAAACATATTCTCCAGATTATGAGTGGTATAACATTCCGATACTTAATATCATTGGCAGTACAAAAAGGTCTATCCATGCATTTTATGGATGTTGTGACTGCCTATTTATATGGGTCACTAGATTCGGATATCTATATGAAAGTTCTCGAAGGACTAAAGATTCCGAATCAGAATCAAATTAAAATCGCAACATGTATTGTGTAAAACTTAAAAAGTCACTCTATGGGTTAAAACAAGTCGGGAAGAATGTGGTACAACCGACTAAAGGAGTTCCTTCTACGGAAGGGTTATTCTAACATTGATGATTGTCCCTGTGTCTTCATTAAGAAATCAACAAGCTGGATTTTGTATAATTTCGAGTATATGTTGATGATCTCAATATCATAGGCAATAACAAGATATTAATGAAGCACGCAATCATCTTAAGACGGAATTCGAAATGAAAGACTTGGGTAAAACCAAATTTTGCTTAGGTCTTCAACTTGAACACCTCCCTACAGGGATACTAATACACCGATCTGCATACATTCGGAAAATATTGGAGAAATTCAATATGGATAAATCTTATCCTTCCAAAACACCTATGGTTGTTCGAGCCCTTGATATGAATAAAGATCCATTCAGACCTAGGGACAAAAATGAGGAATTATTGGGACCTGAAGTTCCATACCTCGGTGCTATAGGAGCGCTAATGTATATTGCAAATAACACAAGGCCGACATTGCATTTGTCTGTAAATTTATTGGCTAGACATAGCGCAGCTCCAACTCAACGTCATTGGACCGGAATTAAAAATATCTTCCGATATCTCCAAGGCACAAAATATCTTGGTTTATTCTACGGAATGAATCAAGATAAAACCATAATTGGATATACTGATCTCGGCTATCTATCCGATCCCCACAAGGCCGGATCACGGACGGGATTTGTATTTCTACATGGTGGAACAGCTATATCATGGAAATCATCAAAACAAACCTTAGTAGCCACATCCACAAATCATTCCGAGATAATTGCATTATATGAGGCATCACGTGAATGTGTATGGCTTCGAGAATGATAAATCACATACAACGATCATGTGGTATTGGTCCCATCCCGGAACCAACGATTATCTATGAAGATAATTCCGCTTGTATTGCACAAATGACTACGAGGTTATATAAAGAGTAATATTACAAAGCATATCTCTCCTAAATTATTTTACCCACATGACCTACAGGAAAATGGGGAAATAGATATTTTGCAAATAAAATCATGTGACAATCTTGCAGATTTGTTCACAAAGTCTCTACCAAAAACATTATTCCGAAATACGTTCATGGAATTGGCATGAGACGACTAAAGGATTTGCAATAACTAGGAGGAGAAAATTCTTATTATATAACCTAATCGTAGTACTCAAATCATGAATATTGCACTCTTTTTCCTAATGAGTTTTCTCCTATCAAGGTTTTTTCCTCATGACATAGGTTTTAATGAGGCAATATAAATAGAGTAAATTTCTTATTTGCCATTGAAAATTATAATCTTCTCTTATTTGCCATCGAAAATTTGCACTTTTCTTATTTGCCATCACATCTAATTTCATTTCTCTTATATGCCACTCAAAGCACTTTAGCTCATACAAAATGTTGATAATGTCACATCAGTATTCAAGCTACAATACCAAAATAGGTTTGTCTCAATGTGTACTTTATTCTAAAAATATTTTTTAAAATTTTCAGATTAAAATTTGATGCAATTTTGAGTTTAAACAGAATATAGCCAATAATTTTCATCCGAAAAAATTAAATTTTTCTTTGCATATAGTATAGATCGAGACGAATCTATTTTGCTATTTAGCAAAAATAATGCATCAATGAAAGCACAATAATCTAACAACCAAAGTGATCGAAGTGGCAGATAAGAAAAGTAAAATTAAATCCGATGACAAATAAGAGAAGTGTAAAATTTTAATGGCAAATAGGAGAAGAGTATAATTTTGGATGGCAAATAAGAAATTTGCTCATATAAATATAACAAGCTTTCATATGTGTCATATTAAATTTTTCTCCTCATTTATCCTATAAGGTTTTAAAGGGAGGAATTTCTTATGACATATCATTATTTCTCCCTAATTACACTAATAAATCTTATTAGGGAGTTTTTAACACTTAAGTTCTCCTTAATTCCTAACAAGGTTTAGGGGAGACTTCGTTACACATTCTCCTCACATTTTTCCCACGGGGTTTTTCGAGGAGTGATCATACTACAAATTACAAGATATAATTGATCAAGGGGAGTGTTGTGAAACACTTTATTAGTGATTAATGATCAATTAATTAAGTTAATTATGTAATTAAATAGAATATAATAGAATATATTTGAACCTTCAGGAGGCTTTTGGGGGAACCGACTCCCCAGGGGCGTGTCCGTACGGACGCGACTCTCCGTACTGAACGCGCCTCCCACTTGTAGTCGGATATAAATATGTAATGTCTCCATCACATCAATAATATAGAATCATTATTTCTCTCCATCACATCTCTCTCGACACGTGAGTCAGTGC
>JAUNZO010005040.1:0-76123 GCA_031894775.1 Chloris gayana | reverse complement strand
TAACCATAGGAGACGTGGTGCTGCGATTGTGGGGTTTCGGATCGTGTTGTTCGGAAGCCGGATCGAGTTGTGTCAAATCTCCACCAAATTATCGTTTACCAGAACCTTTCGGAAGATTGGGCACCCTTGTTTACATCAATGTGGCCAAGACTGGTCGAATTGTTACAGCTACCAATTCTGAATAGAATTGTTATTCCACATATATTTTTGAAGGTAGTGTTGTTAAAAATCAAACCATTCAGTTTGGCTGATTCATTTATATTGTGAAGCACGAAAATTAATATATGGTTCTATCACCTAGTGACTCTATGTCATGTAATGTTTTCATTGGGTTTATGCAAGGAGAAGAATAAAGAAAAGAAACAAAGTATTCGAATTGGATCAATGTTAGTGGATATTGAGCAAGCTAAGAATCATATTTAGGTGACCAAGACCATCCCAAGGGTGTGCAATACTTTCCTATCAAGTTCTACACGGCCTCATGTCAATCCAATTATGAAATTGCAACATATGAAAATTCCAATTCAGTTCGGATTCGGTTTTGTGCAGCCAAATAGGGGTGGACAAGAAATATCATATCTCCTTCATACATAGTCCGTTGGGGGTGAATTAGTACTTGATGGCAAGATAATTTCATAAGATTTCCAACGCATATGACCTCATTATCAGATTCATCTCGAGTCAGTTATAGTAGTAAAAACAATCATCGAGTTGTGTTGAGTCAGCCTGTGTATTGGCTGGCCTGTGTGCCATATAGCCTAGGGCTGGAGCCCCTACAAGGGGGAGTCTTTTTTTATCATGTTTTTGTCTATGGTGTCCTCCTAGAAACCCTAGAGGTGTTGCCCTCCTTTACCGATTGCTGCTGTCGATACCGGCGAGCTGTTGAAGTGTGTGATCAGGTGGTTCCTTTCCTAGGTGCATGCTAGAACTCTGTGGTTCCCCATCTCTGAATCGTGCTTGCCTAAGTTACGGGTTGGAAATTTATCTACTGCAAGTTTGTCATTACATCAATCAAGTTCTTGTCGACCGGTATTATCTATTGTGTCGCTATTTGTGATTACTAGTGGAGTGCCAATAATTCGAGACTGTGATTGCTCAGTTTTTGAATTCTTACTGTTGTTCCATCTATTTACTTGTGGATATATGAGCTACAAGTGCACGAGCTATCGCTATTACTTGTCAAATTCAGAGGGAAATATATTGTTGCTTGGTACCATGAAAGATCGGGACCAATGCCCGGACACATAGTTGTGTCCATATCATTTGGTATTAGATTTCAGGTTGTTCACGGTACAATTTGAAACTTCTTACTGCTGTTAACCATGGTTGATTATACCTTTGCAAATGAGATTAAGTTTGTGTCTAAACTTTATTCAACAACTTCTCAATCTGAATATAATGAGTGGGAGGATGCTATGGAGGATTTTTTTATGATCGTGGTCTAGAATCATACATGAAGATTTACTTTACAAGGAGAACTTTTTCTCAATGTGTTTCACGATGGTGGATTAATTTGCAGCAAGGACATGTTGACAGAGGTGAGGTTCCCTGCAAAACATGGTCAAGCATGAAAAGGGTGTTACGACGTCGCTACGATCCACCAAATGAGCACACTTTCTCTCCAAAGAAAACTATTGTTGTTGGTATTCACGGTTCTTTCGACACCAAGCTAATGATGCGTTCATCGTGGATTGATTCCATTGTCGGACATGTGTATGACCCTCAATAGGGTGCTACAACCAAAGGTTACCTTGCTAAAAGTAGGTTGTTTCAAGCCGAGAAAGCAAAAGTCCGATGTTGCTAAAAGGATGTCTCCTAGCAAAGAGCATGGGAAATCTGCTATTGTGTTTCCCAAATATTTTTCCCCTATTGAGAATAGACAAAAATATGCTACTGCAAGAGACGTGCCAAAAGCTAATATTCCGAGTGGGTTTTCATCTACACCAATGAAGCATGTTAGGCCCTTCCGGTCACAAAGGTAATTTCTACCTTGATGATGATGAGAAAAGGCTGCATAAATTGCAAGAACAGATCAAACGAGACAAAAAGGAAAAGAATGTTGTTGCTGAAATATTTTTTTGTTTCTAAACTGAATGAACAAGTCCATTCTAATGTCAATGAATCAAAAGATGGAACCCCGATAGAAGGCTTAAACTTGTAGGTCAAGAAGGATGATTGTGCTAACAACACCGCTGCTCAAACGAGGCGAGTGATGGAGTGTCTTTCAATCTGAATGTAAGATCAAGGTTAAGGTTTGTAAATTTGTTATTGATGGTGGGAGTTTTACCAACATGATTAGCAAATATTGGTGCAAGCATTATTACTATCGACATGGAGGCTTCCTACACCACACCATGTCAAGTGGATGAATCCTTCCGGAAAGCTAAAAATAACCCACAAGGTGCGAGTGAATTTTTCTGTCGGTAATTATATTGACAAAGTGGATGTAGTGCCAATGGATATTTGTCATTTACTATTAGGGAGACCGTGGGAGTATGTTCTGAATGCTACACATGAAGGCCGCTCCAACTATTATTCTTTTGTCCATAAGGGAGTGCATCATGTTCGAAGCTAGCACTAGAGTGTGCTATAATGGTTGAAGTATTTCCAGCTATTACAAAGAAGAAGGCCTCCAAAATTGTCCCAAAGACGGGGACGTCTTAGCTAAGGGGAGAATGATATGGTCATGTCTAATCCAATAATTGCAATTTGTGTTTGCAATGATGGTACAATTGTTGCATCCAATGCTTCAAAAACACCTATCAATTCTTTTAAATCGAGTGCTAATAAGTTTGTTTCATATGTTGTTGAAGAGAAGGAGGAAACAAAGATCATCGTTGATGCTAATACGGTTATATGCAACGATGTGCACAAGAAAGAAGCAATTGAACATTTGTCAAAGCCGAGGACAGCTTTTCTTGAGGAAGGGGAGGATGATGAGGCCAAGACTCGTCGAATTGTTACAGCTATCAATTCTGAACATAATTGTCATTCCACATATATTTCAGAAGGTAGTGTTGTTAAAAATCAAACCATTCAGTTTGGCTCATTCTCTTATATTGTGAAGCATGACAAGAAATATATGGTTCTATCACCTAGTGACTCTATGTCATGTAATCGTTGTGTCCATATCACCATGTATTATAAGCACATAAGCCTTTCCGTGGCTTCATCTCAGTTGCTGTGGTTTTGCAATGTTTGGAAGTAGCGGGCCTTATAAGATTACAACATATAACAATTTGACCCAGATTGGAGACATAGGGCTTGGATTTAACCGCGAGCGAAAGGCCAGCATATGACAATTTGACCTAGGCGCCAATCTTCGTTATAGTTTTAGAAAATGAGTGTCCACCAAGATGAATAAGCAGTTCTCAAAAAAAAACCAAGATCAATAAGCAAAGCACTTACTTTGAAGGAGGATGGGAGAAACTTGTGCACGCTGCGTGAAACGGAATTATCATGCTTCGGTTATTCAAGAAACAAAATGGTCAAGTAGATGGGGCTTTGTTATAAAAATAGTGATATATGGAGATGTTCGGTGTCACTCTGGAATAGTGCTCTATTGCGACAGGCCAAAAGGGGCCTCGGTAGCGGACATTGAAATCGCAATTGAGGCCATGCCACTAGTTGATTACAAAACTAGTCACGGTCATGCGACCGTGAAATCACGCCTTAGCACTGAGCCTAATATGGACGTCATTGGCGGTCTACACCGACGCCCTTAATCTAATAACAAAAGAAGGGTGATCCCAGCACCGGCTGGGTCCCGCCCTAGACGTCGTCGTCGTCCCGACGCTCGCCATACGCCGCCGTCGGCTGGAGAATTGGGAAACTCTATCTCTACCTTATTGATTCAGAGTCTTAATCGACTAATCTTACTCCTTTACTTGAAGATCACGCCATATCTTGTCGGTCTTGTCGTCCGTCTTTGTTTCCGTACCGATATATGGAACCTTCTATTATTCCGTATTGGTCGGACAACACTCTACGGACCCTCCGACCGGTCGTATCTCCTTCTATATGTCACCATATCTTTGACAAGTCATTCATTTGATCATCATATACACGTAAGGTAAATATACGGCACCTTATGTTCGTGACTATTTACACATTTAGTCGCGGACATTGCTTTGTATCCCGTCTTTTAAGTATCCGCCTTTGTGGTCAAAATAACGTCCACCGTTATAGTGAGTTTTTTAGTCATATGTGTATGGACGTGGTGGTCTCGATTTGCATTCTGGAACTGATCCAAAGCTGAGGCAATTCAATTATACTTTATCATACTCTCATTTATTTTGTCTGGTAAAAATAAAGTTGTAAGGTGGAGGCAGTTGCGTCAATGAACGAAAAACTACGGAAGAAGTGCAATTGTGCTCGATCTCTCTCTCTCTCTCTCGGTCTCGTGTATGTCTGGGAAACTGGGAAGACGAATTTGAGTTTTGGTGCATGCAAGTTGGGTGAGGTGTGAAAAAGCTGCTGGGTCGCGGTAAAAAGCTCCACAGGCAAGTTGGCACGTGAAAGCGGAACGGACGAACGGTGCATCCGAGGCCCGACCAAGATCCGCCGGGCATACGATACGCAAGCCAAGCTCGAACGGTGATGGACGTGGGGACATGACGGGTCGGAAGGCGTGCGTGGGGACAAGCATAAAAGCCTGGTATAGTCCACTAGCTTCCTCCCTTGGGTCAATCACGGCCGTCCCGTCGGCCGGGCCGTGGATTCGTTTGTGCTGATGCTGATGCGTGCCGACGTGGCTGCCGTCCTGCCGTACGTCCCGGATCCGACGGAGCCGACCCCGGCTCTATCCTCTCGCCACGCGTAACCCGTCGTGCATGCAGCCCCGGTCCGGCATGGGATCCCATCGCTGTTCGTTCAGCGAACCGTGCTGGTACCCGTTTTGGCTGTGTGGCCGTGCGCCTGCACACCCAGCTCGCCAGCAGCGCGAGGGAGCTCCTGCTCCGCCACCAGGCCCTGTCCAGTCTGAACGTGCTGTAGCAGGTACTGCTACTACATGCACGTTATAGTTATAGTACCACACATGCATGCACGTAGGGCCGTGCTCCTATCGTACTTGCCACCTTTAGCCCGCCTCCTATATGTTCTCTTGTCTAGTGTCTCCACATCCCAATAACTACGTGTGAGCCTATATCTAAAAATTACTATAACCTTCAACCTCAATTCGAGAAGACGCTATTAGTATGAGTAGACAAAGGGTTATATTTTGAGGTTGATCATTGGAAGGGGGACAAAGCTGCTGAGAAAATTTGCTACACAAGCCGCTGAGAAAATTTCCCAAGGGGCCATTTTACGTGGTAAAATTAAGTACTAGCCGTTAATCAAAGTGTTTGAGATAACGAAAGGGCCTCTGACCTAGTGCTTACAGCACTTGAGTAGCATTCAACTTCTTCTGGAAGTGAATAACTATGCTGGAATAAAAGAATAGATTGAGATCTTCGGTAAAAAAAAAAGTGTTTGAGATCGGACGGCGAGGTGGCGGTATTGCTATAGACAAGCTCCGTCCCTGCACTGCACCGAGCTCCGAGCATCACTCCACTAATCCATTCTCGTTTCATGTATAAAATGTCCTTTAGTGCAACTGCCAACCCGACCAGAGTATGAACTCATCAAAAAATTGTTCACACGCATGCAGTAATATGTCTCTCGCAGAAGAAATGTTGACAATAGGGCATTCCAAAACTTCACGGGTGTATAGTTCAAACGCTAAAAAAAAAAATTCTATTGAAAAGTATACTAACCTAGAACTGAAAATGAAATTATGAACCTGGATGTTCATGGATCCCAAATTACTTATTTTAATCGTACTGATAGAATCTTTTTTGAACTTGAGCAACTTGTATTTGTAAATTTATTGAATATTTTCAAAATCCGGACAAAAAAAAATCAGGCAGAATTAGTGTACATAGTAAACGACATAAGTTACCGTGGCCATTCCACGGCGAGAGTGTGAATTGTGAGGCCATTCGGGAAGGTGAAAGCTGCTCCTAGTTGCGGTAACGGTAACACTGTTGGCTGCTTGCACAGGCAAGTTGGCACGTGAAATCCAAATGGGAAGTGAAAACAGTAGACGAGGAGGACATCCGGGACCCGACCAAGAAAGATCTGCACTGTACCTGTACGACCCACCACTAACCAGAGAGTAGCTAGATTGACGGCGACGTGACCGGCCGTCGACAGGCAGACATGAATTAAGCTAAAACGGACAAGAGCTCAGGTCAATCATCCTCTCCAGCCGGCTGATTTCGCTGCGTTGCCGGGACCATGCCTTGTCGCGGAGCAGCGTACCCGGTTCGTGCAGGGCGTGTTGAAACCGAGTACCCACTCCCTGCGTGTACCCGTTTCTGCCAATACGGGATGGCCAAAACCGTGCTCTCTCCTGACCCTGCTCCTGCTGCATTATTGCAGTGACGTGCTGTACGTAACAGCCGAGTACTCGTACGACGTGCATGCGTGTAGGGCCGAATCAAAATGCTGCATTATTTGTTTTTTATTATATTTGCACTAATTTTTTTAATAAGACAATCGGCTAAAAACATCTTATCTAAATATATTAAAACGCGTGCGTTCTCTCGCAAAATAGACATCGAACGTCACCAAAAGATTTCGGCGGTTGGATCTCTCTTCTAACACACGAGAACTGTTGATATTCACTTGTAATCTTACACTTAGCCCCGTTACTGAACTATATATCAACCCACCGTACTCCCACCTCCTTCCTTCACTTCTTATATTTAGCCCCTTAAAGAAATAAACAATCAACCCGCAGTCCTCCCACCTCTCCTCTTCACTTCTTACATTAAAGCCCTTCAAGAATTAATAAATCAACCTACAGTCGTCCTGCCTCTTATTTTTACTTTTGTATCTGGGTACTTCTAAATTAAATACTTTATGTTTCCAGTCCTTGCACATTTTCTTTTATGTGAAGACATGTACAAAACTTATGCAAATCATTATAAAAAATGTTTTATTACACATATACCTCATTGTCATTCATATTGCTACGAATAATTCCCATTAGCGTATTTGACCATTATATTATAATCGACAACAAATATGTATTTTTCTAACCATTTATTTCATAAATGAATAAAAGATAATTTTTATTAGTGCTTGCATGGGGAACATTTATAATTAAAATAAACATTTTCTATATGCATACATATATATCTTGCTTTCATTCATCTGATAATAAATAATTTACATTAACAAATAATTCATATTATGGGATGTATTACAAAGTTCTCTAAATCATTTAAGAAAACTTTTATAAACTAATGTATAATAGGATATAGACATGTAACAATCATATATATGCGACATATATCTATTTCATCTATATTGCTACAAGTAATTATCATTGTATCTTTGATTGTTAAATTTGGTCAATAATATTTTTCCCCTAAACAGGAAATACAGAAAAAAAGAGAAAAATATGTCTTGGACCAAAAGTTCATTAATTGATACTTTTTTTTGTACTTCTAAAGTTTAATTATTTTATGTTTCCATTCCTTCCACCTTTTCTCTTATATTGGGGATGTAAAAAAATATGTAAAGCATTATAAAAAAATATTTTATTACACATATACCTTACTGTCATTCATATTGCAACAAATAAATCCCATTAGCATAATTGTTCATTATATTACAATCAAGAAAAATATGTATGGGCATGTACAAAACATATCCATTATAGAAAAAATATTATATAGGTCATTATCATTCATATTGCTACAAATAATTCTCAATAGCATATTTGATTATTGTATTATAATCAACAAAAACATGTATTTTCTAGCCATTTATTTCATAAATAAATAAAAGATAATTTGTATTACTGCTTGCTTGGGAAACTTTTGTAATTAAAATAAAATTTTTTATACATACATATATATCTTTCTTTCATTCATATTATCAAAAATAATTTACATTAACAAATAATTCATCTTAAGAGATGTATTAAAAAGTTCTGTAATCCATCTAAAAAAACTATGATTATCATATTAGGAGTCGCGGCCAGTGCTCTAAGGAAGGGAGGGAGTGTGAGGGTTAGCGCTCATAAGCACGAGCAAAACGGACCGATGTGAGGCACCCTAGCCATGCCAACTGAACAAAAACCGACATTAACTTACATATTTTCTCAGCTCAAAGATGGCCCTATCTGCATTTTTTTCATCTATTTTCTTTGTGAAATCTATATTCAAAGGATTGCTGTAGCACCACAAATTTTACTTAAATCAGATTTTTCAAAGCTTGTTGCAAATTTCCAACATACAAACCAAAAGTAATTGGCATGGTGAACAAGATCAAGGCAACAAGCCTATTGTTACAAGAGTTTACATTCAGAAAAGTCGAGACATATAGCAATGATATACATATGCCTTAGCTAATTTAGAAATAAAGATTTTGCCATCTAGAGATTTCAATCTCCACTATGCATCATTGGTGTTGATCTTGATGAAATGCAACTAAGTAAACCCAATAATAGCAGTCTCAATGGGAGTGTCATTGACAGTGTCATGAGCATTAAATTTGCTGACATGCCATGAGAGAGAAGAGAGGGAGTGTTATAGGATGAGAGATGAGTATTATTACCATGACCCTCCACTGGCACGGTTCTTAATTTCTTTTTGGTAACTGTGCGATGACACTCTCCACTGAGACTGACCTAATGAGGTGCAACTAGCAAAACACAAAGAGCGACGCGCTATTAGCGCGTTCTTTTTCTAGTAATTTAGTAGAGGGAGTAGTAGTAATGTGGTGTACCTTTCGTACTTGCCACTTCTGGTACCACGGACAAAGTATGGATCATCCACTGTACATATACACATCAGTGCAAAGATCTATGCATAACAAAAGTTCATTCGTCTTTGCACGAGAGATAAGACACATACCAGCTCACTATCCCAGAAGAAACGGTGAGCATAATCCAATATTAATGGAGCTAATTACCAGGAGATCCAATCATCCAAAGCAGACATCACTCACACTGGCACTAGTGCCCTCTGGTACTCTTGTCAATCGTTTGCCTCAAGAGATAGCTAGACATGGGTCGCGAGGCCGCGGCCAAGGTAAAACCATTCTCCGTAAATTTCATTTCCCTTGTGTAAATTCATGGCCGACCCCTGATGTATGCACATCTAACGAGAGATCGAGCTCGTTACGACTAAACCTAACATAGTGCTTGCACACTGCAATATGTCTCCCAAAAAAATTGGTAATGATGGGAGCATTTCAATCTTGCGCCAGCTAATATCAGGCACTATATATTCAAAACAATTTTGGATGGTACGGTGTGGGATAAAATTCCATTGGGACCTCAATAGCAACCAACATTATCATAGTACTAGTATTTGTTTGCTATTACTAGTATAGAAGACAATTGTTGGAGCTAATTAATATAGGGTGATGATGACGATCCAGAAACTAATAGCAACTCCAACAAAAGTAGCTGCTAATACTTTTTGTAAATATGGTTATTTTAGCTAATCTTTAAATTAATGTACTTT
The DNA here is from genome assembly GCA_031894775.1 of Chloris gayana. NCBI lineage: Eukaryota > Viridiplantae > Streptophyta > Magnoliopsida > Poales > Poaceae > Chloris > Chloris gayana. The sequence goes on along the minus strand of JAUNZO010005040.1, from coordinate 66,599 downwards.
CACAAGAGTAATCCAACATAGTCTCTAGAACTTTTCGATCTCAAATTGCCACATCATCACTCGATCTTTTTTTCTTCATACGACCCACGTTTAGCACAATGGTGAAATCTTCATATTTTACTATAGAAAGCTTCATATGAATATGATCATTGCAACCCGACTCTAAAAAGTATTCATTTATATTGTATCAAATAAAAATTTGCTTCAAGAAAAATCATTGAAATATAGGCAAGTAGGGTCTCATTTCGAAGCTATCGTCACTAGTGAAATCGATTTTCAAATCAGACACTTGATTTTGAGTGTTTTCACCTTTTCATGGATTTTTCACATTTTTTATATTTGAAATCAAATTTACATGCAAATAACTACACCTTGCAACCGGGCCAGACCAAAGGGGTGGCATGAGCCCGACCCAAAAATGGCAGCCCGAAAGAGGCCTGGGCCAGTTGATACCAAGTGGTGCCCTTGGTTGACCCCCAAAGTCACGGCACGGCCCGGTAGAGGGCGACCTGGTAGCGGCTCGAGAATATGTTTTAACCCGTACTTTTGTATCCCTATATGCAAATGCTAACATCGGCTCTCTCTCTCCTGTCTTGTGACCTCTACATGGCACCATCGCCTCTCTTGAGCGCCACCGACCACCTCTCTCCTCCCCACGCCTGTTGACCGCCTCTTCTCGCTCCGTTAGTCGGGTCCTCCCCGCTTGCCTCGTCGGCTCTCCTCCTCGCGCCATCGGCCTCCCGACATGGCTGGACGTGGGGTCACCGTGCTCCACAAGCCATTAGGCCAATTGGGTCGGCATGACATGGCTTAGGCCATTGAGGGCCGTGTCGCGAGCCAGCCACTAGGTCCAGGGCACGTTTAGGCACGGCCCGATCGGCCCAGTTTGCTTAGCACGCCATGCCGTGCGCGGTTGCACTAACCGGACAGTCTTTTTTAGGGTTTTTGAAAAATAAAGAGGCAGATAGAGATATTCGTGCCGAAATCCGGGCACCCGGCTCGAGATACTCGTGGGTAGTGGCTGGCTCGTGCCGTCGCTTCATTGTACACAGGTCCATTAGTTATTCAACCGTGCAAGTACCCTTTTTGGCTACGTGGGGTACACCAAAACCGTGCATCGGCACGAGCAGGAGGTCCGATCATATCAAAGTGTTGCGTCGTTGTACGATGGGCCGGTGTGTAGCTTTATGTGCACCAACTAAAATGTACTGTATGCTTGAATTGTTTTTGCATTATCAATATAGCTACCGATCGCGTTTTTACCGTTATCAGGAGTACTGTATTCTTTAGTTTCAAAAAAATTACAGTACTCTCTTGATATTTATCATAAGTAGAAAAGGGACGATGGGTGGATACCAATTTAGCATCGGCAGCATGTCACGTGAAACTAACCAGTGGACATTATTAGACTTGATCTGTGTAGTAACTGGCGTTGTTGTACGCACCACTATCAAATGTCCAGCTACTGGAGTAACTGTGATGGAGTCGATCAACACACTGTAAGTGAGCAGTAATATGTCCCTGAAAAGAAATGTGGACGATGCCAATTAACCTTTAAAAAACTTGTTTTTTTCTGTGAAGAAAACAAACCTGGATCGATCACAGGCGTATAGTTGGTCAATCGTTAACAAGCAAGAAGATCCAAAGCAATGTTGCGAGAGATAAGGATTTGGATGCGCTGTCAGGAGTATGTCGGATCATTGTTGATTGCGAGCTTGTAGATCGGGCCATTGTTCAGCAGGAAAACATCTGCCATTGTTCACCCACATGCATTAAAGTGTGCCCCTCTCCATTACCCCAAGTGCAAACCGGTGCAAGCAGCTCTCGTACTTGCCCCATGCATAATGAGCTGCAGCCTTGTTACAGTAAGCAGCCGATGATGGATGGGATGGGATGGACGTGACCTAACGATCGTGTGGCGCATTATTAAACAGAAAAAAAAACGATCTTGTGGCGTTGATTTCACGGTGACCAGCGCTACTACGGCCACATGACCTTGTCTGCTGGCCATGGCTACGACCTCTTTTTGTGCTAAAGTGTGGGCAGCGCCTCCGCTCGCCGACGTGGTCAGATGGGGCCGCCGCCGGCGACCGGCGTACGACGATGGCCACCGTGGTTTTGTCTTGTCGAGGGGTCGCGGCCGGCGGAACAGCCGCGGAAACTGTGGCGCCGTACGCGGAACCACTGTCGTCTTGCTGCTGGATTCCTGCCATGCCCTGTCCTTCCATGTTCGCCAGGTTCCATCCATCAGATCACCTCACCAGATTGCATGTTGGAGAAACGCTAGGGCTGCCGTGCTGTAGCGCAGCTACCAGGAGCAGGAACGCTTTTAACTGGGGCAATTACTTTTTGCCACCCAACCGGATGGCCAGTGCTCATTTGCCATCGTATCAAAGGTGATAGCCCGTTTGCCACCGTGAACAGTAAAACGAGCACTCTTTCGCCACTCTGACTTGTTGACCGGACAAGATGTGAGGCTGACAAGCGGGTCCTGCAGTATTTGGTAATTTTCGAAATTTCTACAGACTAGTCATAAATAAATAGGAGACGTGCCCAAACAATTATGTGAAATTTTTTGGAGACAAAGAAAAAATATTTGACAGTTGTGCACTAGTTGACAAACAATTTTATTTACCAACCTTGAATTACATAATTTCAAACTAGGATAAAGTTAAGCTATCTGGATTTATTTGGAGTGTGGAACAGGGAAAAAATTCTGAAATTTTTGACCAAATATGTCACCGTTTGGTACTGCAAATAAATCTAGATAGCTTAACTTTTATCCCTGTTTAAAATTCTGTAATTTAGGTTTGGTAAATAAAATTATTTTTCAACCAGTGCACAACAGCCAAGTATGTTTTATTTTGTCTTAAAAATTTTTCACATAATTGTTTATGTATGTTTCCTATTTATTTTTGACTAGTTAAGAAAGGTCCATAGAAATTTCAAAAAATTACTAAATACTGCGGGACCCGTTTGTCAGCCTCACATCATGTCCGGTCAACAAATCAGAGTGGTGAAGGAGTGCTCGTTTTACTGTTCACGGTGGCAAACGGGCTATCACCTTTGATATGATGGCAAATGAGCACTGGCCATCCGGTTGGGTGGCAAAAAATTAATTGCCCCTTTTAACTGGTGCTTGCTCAGGATCCCATTTTATTAATAAAGAGATGGAGATCTTAAGTGTGCGTTCGGTAGAAACAGAAACATTTCAAATTTCAGATTCTCTCTTGGAAGAAAATGACCGTAGTGATTCTCTCTTTGAAAAAACGGATGATAAATCCGTTCAAATATCAATTTTTCGCATTTGGACAAGCAAACCCATCTGTTTCTTTAGTATAATTCGATTTTACTTGTTTCTCGTTCGGTTTCATCGGTTTACAAACAATATTTTGTCGAAAAGAAATAAACGGTTTTCTCGGTTCTCGATATTTTGAATATCTACCATTTCGACAAAAAAATATTATCTGCTCAAACCGGACCGGACCAATTTTTACCAAAAACCGAAAACCAAACTGGTACTCGTCGGTTTTGTAAACAATGCTATCAACTCGTGATTATGCTTGAGTAAGTTAACTCGTGCACACACTTCCGACAGTTAGCCTTCTCTGCTCTTGAAAGTTTTTGCACTCATATATTAGGACAGTTTATCCCGAAAGTTTGTAACAAACTTGGAAATAATCTTTGTAGCTTTGGAGCGAAGTGCGCTTTTTTTCCAACAAACTTTGTAGCAAAACTTTGGAGTAAGAAAGTTTACACAAACTTTGGGAACAAAGTGCAAACACTTTGGGGGCGAACTTTGCAAAAAAAAAAAAAAAAGCCTTCAAACTTTAGAAACAAACTTTATGGCTAAACTTTACCCGCCATGCGGGACCAACCACATGAACTGGTGGCCTGGTGCGCGAGGACGCACATCGTGCACGCTTGCGGTTGAGGAAAATTGCTACTTTATGTTTCTACCACAAAGAGTTCAACTAATTGAGTTACATCTATTTTATGTCTATTTAGTTCTTTGCCATATAACTGTACAAAAAAATTTATGGATATGGTTGCGTGAATCATTCTTACTAAGGACAACAACAGAGTTTCAACAAAAAAAAACACAGTAGTATTACAATTAACTTTAAAAGGAGAAAACAATATTGTGCGGTGTAACAATCACTGAAATTGCATGCAGAGTGAGAACGGAACCAGTGGCAAGCCAGCTACACACGCGACGCGTTGGCAAGGGCAAGCGGGCGCAACATGCATCATGGCTCATCACGGGCGCGCGTCAAAGTGGACGGGACGGGACCGGAGAAGACGGCGCCAGCGCTTGCCGTTGACCAGAGGCCCACTTTGCCTTTTCCGACAGCCCGGCGGCCTAGCTAGCTGGCTTCGCAGAAGCCTTTCCTTATGTGGGTCCGGGTAGGGCTCACTTGCCTGCCACCCTCACCATCCACTGTGGGCTGAAGGGTATATAGCTTTGCGAGCAGAGGCCCACACAGGCCAGATCGCTTGAACGGGATATGATTCCGGTAAGGATAACGGGTTTTAGGATTAGTGTGCTAAAATAGGAATACGTGACATTTGCTGTAGATTTCTTAAAACTATAGTAGAAATATAAATACAAGTATTTACTTTTCGTTTTTAAATTGTTATTGTCATTGACTTTTTTTGTTACGTTTGATGATTCGTCTTATTCAAAATATTTATTCAAATATTAAAGTTATATGCTATATTACAAATTTCGTTAATGATAGAACATATTCCAACAAAATAATGATATTTCTTAAAGTTTTTTAATAATACGAAAGGTCCAACGTAAAGAAAAAAATAAATGGCGACAACAATTTAGGAACGAAGCGAGTATATAGTAAGCTTATGCACGTCCGATCTTTGTGAGTCTTTCAAGCATTGAATTAACTAATTGAGAATCTCGATGTTATCACTTAATCAACTAAAACAATATGTGTGCCATATGTTGTTGATTGACGGAATGAGGGTGAAGAATAAGCACACATGGCAATGAATTGATCGGAAAACGTGGATTTTTATTTTCAAATTCAAATGATTTTTTTCTCAAATTATGATTATAAGATTTTGAATAAGTTTGAACTTTAATAAAATTAATTTTAACAACAAGGTCCGATATAAAGTTACATTTTGAAAATTCAAAATGTCATAGTAAAATACTAGTACATTTCTAGAGCTCGTAAATAGTAGGTACCAATTTAAATTTAATAGTTACTTTGTTGGGTGATGTAAGTAGGTGTTGTCATTCTTCTCTATTAAATCAAACCATAATTTAATATAATTTAACCAACTAAAAAATAAACTTATTTTAATGCAGAAATAGTACTTAAACTAACAAGCAAAGCACACACATCCACTAGTTTCAACCCCTCTAGTTTCCAAGAAACCAATTTGTTTTAGAAACTGGAATGTCTCCGAACGGACCAGTTTCTTAGCTATTCGTTTTAAAAGGATAAAGTCCACTTTACCCCCTCTAACTATTATTGAAGTTCACTTAACGTCTTAAACTATAAAACTGCTTGTTTTACTTACTCTAACTTTGTAATACTATTCACTTTTCCCCCTTGGGTGGTTTTGTTGAGTAGTTTTGTCACCACGATGGCTAAGGAAGGATCGATCCCATTTGTTAGGCATCAACGAGGTGGAGGTGGCGGGCATGGAGATAAGCAAAGTCTTTGTGTACAGATCACCGGACCCGGAGGCGAAGTGGTGTGTAGGGCAATGTCAAGGCGGATGTGAGCTATTAAGCTATCCGTCGAGGCTGGTGAGCACGCGAATGTCTTCTCCGTCTGCTGTAGTACCATCTTCGGCCCACCTCCAGCATCATGGCAAAACCACCCCGAGGGGAAAAGTGAATAGCATTGCAAATTTGAAGGAAGTAAAACATATGGTTTTGTAGTTCGGGGTTAAGTGAACTTAGGTGATAGTTGGAGGGAGTAGAGTTGACTTCTAAAAACCGGTTTATAGGTTTATAAGAAATCCATAATCTAGTCCAATCAGGTGCTATTAGTTTTTTTTACCTCGTTCCGGTCAATAACTACCCAAAAACTGATTTATAGATTTTAGAAACTAGAATCTAGACAGTCAAATCCTGTTTTTTATTTAGAAACCAGTTTCTAAAAACAATGGTAAGAAAACGATTATTAACAAACTTAGATATATTCAAAAGACCCTAAGTAAATTGGTATGTATGCATGCAGCATATACATTGTAATGCACAAACAATGTCGTATGTGTGGATACATTAAAAAAGACAATTATGTTGTGTATAACACACTTTTTTTATTTAGATATACTCCTTCATTCAGGAATTGACGTCCTTCCCGATCGGACGTTTGTACTAGCCACGGTTCAATTTGTTCGGTCGAAGGACATCTTCACTAGAACAGAGGGAGTACATAGATGTAAATCTTGAGAGGCTGGGCCAAAGCGTATGTAGCCCAATGGTTAGAAGAGCGAAAGGGTCCTTGAGTAAGACTCTCTGAATGAGGAAATTTTCAATTGTAGCACCTCATTTCCTTGGGCATGACTCTCCGAATGAGCGAAACAGACTTGTTAGATGCATCAAAGTGCTTCAACATCACCTTTGATGTGTTCCCGTCTTCTTCCTCGGTGCACCAACAATTTCTTGTGTGTCTACTTGACATCAGCTGCATCACACGGCTACCTCGTGGTTTCACCACCGTCTTCTCGGGGCTACCTCGACGGTTTCACCACCGTCTTCTCGGGGCTACCTCGACTATCTTCCACATGAACTACTTGGGGGGGGGGGAGGAGGGGGCATCGGCTTCTTCTCCAATCTCGGGTGCTCACGTTGGGATGTTGAGCATTTGCTAGTTTAGATATTCTGTCTAGGGCTTCCATATGTATGGTAAGACCTCAAAATCTTATACTTTCATATCTATAGATGGGATGGGGCTCTCAATGTTATCTACCGCATTTTATACAATCTATTCCCTCTTAAACCATTATTTGTTCATAAGTTGACCACCACTAGATTATAGGGTGCAAATTCAGTTGAAGATATTAAAAGTCATGTTGATCTAATAATGCAACTCGAAGTAAGGGTGGGCCAAATTTTTTCCCCGCCGCACAAGAAATTTAACATTTCATATCAAAATAGAAAATTGAAACGCTAAGAAAATATATTCGAAACATGGTTAAATCAACATTAATATTTAATACAAGCTTATGATGATTAAAATGAGGCAAGAAACTATAGTTTCGTTTCAGTCATCCTACGCCTTCTAATGGTAATAAAACTATCAATAATATCATTTGCATCCACAATCAAGAAAACATCTCGCACAATGAAAGTGACTAAACAATCATCCAAAAGACTAATACTCATCCTATTTCTTAACTTATTCACGACAAACATCACATGTTGCAACCGGTAGGATCAATATCAACCTTATAAGCAAGGCCACTGTTCGTTTCCTGCCCTCTAAAATTTAGCACTGTCACATCAAAGAGAATCTTATTATTTATCAATATTTCGATCAATTTAATGACAAAACCCTTTTACAGATTGGTGCTAATTTTCGAGATGAATCTAATGAGCTTAATTAATCTATGTTTTGTTAAAGTGATGCTACAGATAACCGTCTTCTAATCATGACTTAATTAACCTCATTAGATTCGTCTCGTAAATTAGTCTAGGAACCTGTAATTTATTTTATAATTAAACTTTATTTAGCACTCTAAATACTAAGATTCTTCTTGATGTGACAGCTATAAAGTCTAGACCCCACGAAACGAACACACCCCAAGTGTACCAAATCATCATAAACAAGCTTTTTTGTTTCAACAAGTTAAACCGAGAGCTCATCAATATTATTTATGTCTTGGAAGCTATCATATCTTCTCATCTCATCAATATAGTTATCAAGCTTAACCGCCGTTCTTCTGACACTACCTTTTTTTGTACATACCTCAAATGTGTGGGCCTAAATTTAAACTTGTCAGGGTGAAACTATAACATATTGTTTATGTGCAGCTGTTAAACAAGTTTTCCTAATATCCAAAGCAAGATCTAGTATTCTTTTAAGAAAGTTACTTACACTGATTTCACAAAGTTACTTTCACGGGGAAAAAAATTGTCCAGATGTACTCATCTGGGCTCTAGTTTTAAAGCTCTCACCTCAAAAAACGTAGTGCTTAAATGAGATTTTAATGATATATGCTGATGTTGAAAATTACTGATTTTCAAAGTTTGAAACTGAGTTAGTTGATTTTGTCCGTATTTGCATGCAAGAGGTCTGATACTAATTATACCGTCGGTGATTGCATTTTCTCGTAATAAAAAATATCTCTAATGCCCATCGTCTAACGTGAGACGCGGTCGTGCCATAGGATCAACGGGTGCAGAGGCAGCAGAAGGTATAATTTTACTACTTTTTTTCCTTCTCTCGATTTTCGACTGGCGGACTGACGACAAGTCCATAAATGCCCTAACCGAGTTCCGCGTGAGAAACCTCGGGTCCCTCTCGGACGATGAATTCTAGGGGTGGGCCGTGGCCCACCTGGCCCATCCCTTAGACTCGCCCGTGCTCACCCCAAACGTTTGTCGGCCTTAAATCCATGAGGATCAAGGAAAACCCTATTAAACACTAAATACTCTTAAAAGTTCAGTGTCACTCCGTAAATCAAAATGCTCTGATGTCCTTTTTGTAAACGCCGCATTCAAAATAACTTCATCGATTCAACCTATATATATGCAAAAAAATTGCACGCGAGAAAGATTGATGCAGTGGCGTACCCCTGCCCCGTTCATGCACGTCTGAACAGGAGTTATAACTATGACGGTTGTCGTGGAGCTAGACTCAGTCACGCCTATGCGTGCACGCGTGCAGTGCAGGCTATACGATGCATCGACGCGTTGTCGTGTAGCAGTCATAGCGCATAGCGGGGGCTGTCCTGTGCTGTGCTTTTACGCCGCGCCGACGTGAATGGGTCGCGTCGCGTCGGCTCGACATGCCGGCATGGCGCGCTCGTTGCGAAAGGCTGCGCCAGCAGCAGCCAAAAATAACGTGTAGAGAGTAGCTACCTACAGGACCGTTTGTGCAGAACAGTACAGCGAGGGTGCCTGATCGTGCAAATTGAGAAGAAGAGAAACTAGCTAGCTGGGGCCCCACCTGGCCATGCCGCCAAGCCGATATTGGCATGTATCTGTCCCGGATGATAGAATAAAACCAATGGAATTCAGAAAAAACAGAGCAAGTGATAAGTTAGAATTATAGGTAATTAAATTATACTAATATTTTAATCCAATAAATAATCAAATAAAATATGATTTTGTTTGAGGACTAAGGACTACACTGCTGGACATGCCAGACTTCAGAAATTATTTGCTTAGGCCATTAACACAATGGTCTTAGATTTCAAATATTGAAATTTTGCTAACTCTAACCTGTCAGAATTTTTAATTACTTATGAAAAAAGAATGTTGTCTTAAAAAATGAAAATGTTGGACAAAAACTAATTATTCTAAAAGTACAGATTCATTGTTCTAGCGACATATTTTCTTTGTTCTACAAGTAGTATGTTTTTATTTTTTCAAAATTTTAAGTAAAAAAATTAAAATTTCAGTTAACTAGAAATTAGCAAATATGTTACCAAAAACCCTCCTGAATGCAACAGAAGCAAGAAAGAGAGAATAATTTCATGGAGAACATGACACGGCAAGGACAATTTCATTTGCTAATGAAGAAGACATTTGTTCGTTTTCTGGTCTCTAAAATTTAGCACTATCACATCAAAGAGAATCATACTATTTATGAATATTTTGATCAATTTAACGACAAATCTGTTTTAACAGATAGGTGCTATTTTTTAGATGAATCTAATGAGCTGGACTAATCTAAGTTTTGCTAAAGTGATGCTACAATAATCATATATTCTAATCGCGACTTAATTATCCTTGTTAGATTCGTCTCGTGAATTAGTCTAGAGGCCGTCAAGGAGAAAGTAGTAGTTATCCATGATGGATTAGAGAGGAAGTAGCCGTTTTCAGCAAGCAATTGCGATGGTGTGCTCCCAAAATCATGGGAAGTACACCGTCACAATTGATTACTGAAAATAGCTACTTCCATTTTTCAGAAATAATGGGAGACTTTGCTTTATGGTGGAGACATGCTAACAAAAGGGTGCCAAAAGAGCAAAAAAAAAGAGGATAAACACGCTGATCAACATTGGCGCCTGGACCATTTTGGAAACACCAAAGCGCTAGTGTCTTTGACGGTGCCTCGCCTAATGTGCAAACGGACTTGAGCGGCCTCATGCTTGAAGCTCAGCCCTAGATGTATGCTAGGGGAATGGTTTAAGAACAATGTTTGGCCAAGAATAGGCTTTATAGGTGTTTAGGGTCAAGTTCTACTTGTGTGTGTGTGCGTTTTTAATCAAAATTCAGTTTTGTTATGTTTTACCTCTCTTGCAATGGTCCTAGCTTGAGGGTTCCTATATGGACCATTTATTTTCCCTATAATACAAAGATACGCAACTCTCTTGCGTATTAAAGAAAAATATCTAATCATATCTTGATGTAGGCTAAAAAGATGGTTGCGGAGGCTTGTTGTCTTTCAACGGTGCCACCGAAGCGGGCTTTAACAACGCATGCTTAGCGATGGGTGAACATGCAAAGTCACTAAGGACCGAGTAGTGATGGCGAAACAGAACACTCGTCGTTGCTAATCGCTCTCAAGGCGGTAGTAGCGATGGTTGCCCTAGGAGACGTCTAAATCAATACATATAGGGACGGTTCATTGAAAGCTGTCCCTAAAAGGTGAGTCTATAGTGACGGGGTTTACTTTATAGTGACGATTATCAGGTCACCATCCCTATAAAGCCACGATATAGTGATGGGCTTGGGTTATAGTGCCGGTTGTCAGGTCACCGTCCCTATAAAGCCGAGGATATAGGAACGGCTTCAAGTCGTTTGTCCTTGTATATCAAGGATATAGGGACGGGTCTTCATGCCATGTCCCTATTTCCGGAGCTATGGGGACGGTTCTTCTTGCCCCGTCCATATTTCTTGAGTTGTATGGACAGGTCACATGAAAAAGTCGCTACATTATTCCTTTAACACGAGTCTACGGTCTACGTCATCGTGCTTTGTCTTACGGGTCACCGTCGATCCTGCTCAGCACTGCTGCTGCCTACGGCGCCTTCTTGTGGAGGGAAGACGACAGCATCTCGTCGGATTGTTGCTGGTCGTCCCTCCCTCGTGGTACATGCTTCATTGTAGGGGGGGGTCTCGTGCGGTCGGCATCCGGCGACGACACCACATCCCGGGCGGTCACGTGCGGGGTCTCTCCTCCACTCCGTGTGCAGCGCCATCTCCTCTCCTCCACTTCGTGGTCGGGGCCGTGCGCAAAGCCCTCCTGGCCTCCTCCACACCCGTCGGTGTAGCCTCCCTCGTGCTTGCCCTACTGGTTTTACCTAAAAGGTAGCTGCGTGCAGCTGGTGCTCAAGGTGATAATTTAAATTCATATTTAATTTCTATATTTATGTGTTATCCATAATATAGTTTGAATATGCAAGGTTGAGAATTAAATAAAAATAAATATTGTTTATAATGATTTGAATCAAAACTAGAGGCATAGTTAGTTAAAACATCCAATTGATGAGCTATCTAAAAATTGTTGCACCTATAGATTGGTGTTGGTGGATCTATATTTTGCACATTTCTTGATCGCCAAGAGGTTGATTTGAAGATCTATGATTGTACTCCCTCAACTTGGCAACAAGTTAGTATTATTCTCTCAATTCATATATATATATATATATATATATATATATATATTTATATATCCTTATAATTTGTTGGTTTATGAGTGTTCTTGTGAATTGAATTATTAACTATAGTAATTTGCACTTGCCGTGATTGGTAATCGTGCTTGGATGTGTCTTAAGAATCGCACTTGCGATGATTACTTAAATGGTCTCTTGTCTTTCATTAATGTTGTCGTGGATGATATGAAGCGAGATGAATAAGAGTTTTATGCATTCTTTGTGCATTGATTACAAGAACGAGAAGAAGTTTTCATGGTCAATGCACCTGCATGCACACCTCACTATGCATGGATTCAAAGCCAACTACAAAATCTAGAACAAACATGGCGAGGGAGGAGTTAATCCTGGTGAGCCTCCTGTGGGATTCGTTGATGGCATTGGTTGTCGGGGGCCCTCAAGCACCAAGAATGAAGGGAACGAGCAAATTGCTGATGATGAGATCTTATCTATTGATGACGATTATGTTGATCTGGTTGACAACATTGACCAAATGATGAATGAAGTTGAGGCAAACAATGAGGATGAGTGCACATAAAAAGAGTTTGCAAAGTTCCAAGATCTTGTGCGGGATCGGAGGTTCACCGCCTTGCTAAAGCTCTTAGAGGAGATGCTTCCGAAGGGGAATCTCTTACAACGCAAGAATTGGGATTAGAAGTTGAAAAGATACATGCATTTAAGCAAAATTGCATTTTGTATGGTGGTGAAGTTTATGCAGACCTGACTCGTCCTGTTTGTGGAACTCCACCGTATAAGCACAAAAAAGATGGGGGCGATGAGGAGATTCCTAGCAAGAGGAATGGAGGTCCTCAAAAGTTGGTGTGGTGCTTTTCAATCATCCCTCGTCTCAAGCGTTTGTTTGCAAACAAGAAGGAAGTTGAGTTCCTCCATTGGCACACATAGAGCAAAGATGGTGAAAATAGAATGGCTTGAAAGAATGATAGCGAATATCGCCATCGTGCAGATTTGGTTCCATGAAAGAATTTTGATCAAAGATATGGGGATTTTACCAAAGAAGCAAGTAATATACATTTAGATTTGAGCACGGATGGGATGAATCCATTTGGTGACATGAGTGTTGCTAATAGCACATGGCCCATTGTGTTGCGCATCTACAACCTTCCTCCTTGGTTGTGCCACAAGAGAAAGTACCTTATGTTGCCGGTGTTAATAAGTGGTAAAAAAGCAGCCCGACGTTGACATTGATGTTTACTATAGGCCGAGATGACCTTAAATTACTTAGGTCCAAAGGTGTTGAGGTGTGGGACGAATGCAAGAGAAATTATTTCGAGATGAAGTGAACTTCACCCTAGGTCCCTAAACTATTTAGGAATGTTCATTGAAATTTGCCTAGAGGGGGATGGGAGGGGAGGGGTGAATAGAAAATACAAACAATTTCTGAAAATCACAACACAAGCACACAAATCAAATGCACCACGACGGACTTCCGTCTCGACAAGAGAGGAAATTCCAAGGAAACTAGATCGAGAGCGATTCTTACAAAAACCGCTTGAATAGAAACTTCTCTTGACCTCCTTAGAGTGGTATACCTGCAGGAATTCAATAGACATGCAACACACAAGTAGATCATGCAATAAATGCAAAGGCACCAGAAAAGCAACAAAAACAAAGAGAGACACGAGACTTTTTCAATGAAGTTCGAACCCCTCACAAAGAGGTTCATACGTCTCCATTGAGGAGCTCACAAAGAGCCGGATCTCTCTCAACCCTAATCAAACTTGGTTTTCTTCTGCTTCTTCTTGATTCCTTTCCTTCCGGAGGTGAGTCACAACCCTCACAAACTTTCAAGGCTCACCACAAACTTGGGAGCTCTAGGGTTTACAGACTAGCCAATCAAGGAGAACAAATCTCCAAGAGTACCAAGTGAAATCAAGATTGCTTGTAAGGCAAAGATGTCCATCTCGAGGTTTTAGCTCGGCACTAAACTACCTAGCCCCGCACGGATCGAAACTCGATGTTGGAACACAAGAACACACAAGAGTTTTAGACAGATTTAGGGCCCCTTAATCAAGAGTAATAACCTAGGTCATGTATGTGTTGTATTGCCTTAGCAGATTGCTATGGTTACATGCGAGATCATTTTCGAGGAGTCTGTGCTCCACCTTATATATCCAGGGAGGCAAGGTTACATGCAAAATCCTAGTCGATTCTGTTGGCATCTCTTAAGGTCACGCGGAAAGAAACACGTGACCGCGGGAGAGCCAAGGGTTTAAGTCACTTGCACTATTTAACCAAATAATCCACATCCAAGTACAAGTACTAGATATGTATTATAAGGTGGGTCATGAATATCCGCAAGCGGACGGATAACCCGTTGTAGCATTTCACCCGAGAGTATTCAAGGGTATCGTATTTATATTTTCCCAAAGGAAGACATGGTTGATAAGAGTACTTATGTTCATGGTGTTACAAAAGAATGATGAAGTATTCACATTCCAATGCAGGGGTTAGGAGCAATAAGTTGAGGATAGTGTGACACACACCAAGGCGATGCATTCTCTTATAAAAGGGATAGAGGCGATCCTAGATAAAGCTAAACTAGACTAGCAGACCACTACTCCTAATGATACAACATTCATATGAGTGCGCAGCTTCTACCTAACATCCAAGATCATGCAAGCGCAAGCAAGCGTCTAATGCCTAGGCATCATCGGGAGATCCGTCTTACGCGAGGTCCGCCTCGCGACTCCGGCTTTTAGACTCCTATGCCATGCCCGAACGTGGAGGATTACTTTGGATGACAAGGCTGTCACTTCTTGTCACCTACCTCTACAAACCGTGGGACACGAAGCACATTCAACGGTGGGTAGATAACCCCGACACCATGCCGGCGTCACTAACCACAACTCTAGATCCCTCGAGGCACCGACATGGTGGTAAATCTAGAGCACCCTTGCGGGACGATGAACCCGAAGCCTATTCATAAGAACACTAGCCTAACTAGCATAAGCTAGACGAAAGGATCAAAGCTAGCACTAAGTCATGCAAAGGCGTTCGTCGCTCAAGAATGAGCGACGAACGGCAATTAATCAAGTAAGATCAGGAGTAATCGGTGATCAAGTATGAACGAACGAAGAACATTCGATATGAGTTCATCTTCTATTAATGAAGAACGAAGAACGAACGACGAACTTATATGAACGAACGATGAACGATCAAACAAGATCATGATTACTCTATAAAGCTCATGACAAGGATATGAACGAAAGTATTCCATAGATGAATGATCAAGTCTCATAAAGAGAGGATACAAGAGCTATACCCAATTCTCCACAAGACTTTGGGAGCAATGAGGCAGCCCACTACTAAGCCTAGCACTACCTAGAAAGCCTCTAAACTTCTAGTGTGAGGAGAGAATGATCCTTGTGTTGTTGTGTGTGTTAAGGAGGGGGGTACCCCTCCTTATATAGGCTTGAAAGGTCGGCTCCCGGAGGCGGTTTCGTAGGTCGGTGGCATTTAATGCGCGTGGAACCGACCTCCGGAGGCGGTGGGCAAACCGCCGAGAGAAAGTGGGCCGGGGGGCCACCATGACGGTTCGGCCGAACCGCCTTGTTGGTTCGGCCGAACCGCCACCGGCCCCTCCTGGGCTGGGCTTTGGCGGTTGGCTCCCCCACCGGATGTTGGTCTTTGATCCAGGTGCGTGAGGCCTTATTTGTGTTGGATTTCGTGGTCGTTGGCCTTTTATCTTGGAGTTGATTCCCGCGGCGAAGTGGAAGTTTTGTAAAAGTGTTGATTTGTCGCCTCGGGGCCCGGAATTCATCATTTTCCACCTGCACACTAAAAATCTAGAGGTACACGTGGAACTAGGTTATTTCTAAGTAAAATGCATGCAAGACATGCCTAGTCCTTCTCATTTATTTGACTAATTGACGGTCGAAATTGGTCCGTAACGACCGTCAACAAGCCCCCCAAGCTTACCCCTTGCTCGTCCCGAGCAAGTAGTAGAACTTTAGGTTGTTGATCGGGAGTTGCTACAATGCCTACTTCTCAAAGGTACCAAGTGTATAACAAAGATGCTCATCCTTGAGTTGAATAAGTTGGCAATGGTAACTCACCCTTCCCCTTAGTCCTCATGGGGCTTTGTGCTTTTCACTTTACCTTGGGCGGTTGAGAGAGAGAACGGTGTATAGAGCATTTATTTTCTCTTCCCTTGTCTTGCTTTTTATTCTCCGGACGTTTTCAAAAAATATTTTTTTTTTTTTTTTCAAGTAAAACCACGTTCCACAAGTGATGCTCTCGAATCGCTCTAATGGTGTTTATATTCCTCACCAAGGCATGTGTATTGCCTCATCCTACATCTAATAGGCTTTTGTGGAGCTCAAGGTAGGGTATGAAATGAGGCATACTTGCATTCATATTTTTGCGAAACCAAAAGAGTGGATCCATGGAGATAGCAAGTCATACAATCGTAGATCAAGATGTGCAAGTGTGAAGATGATGGTGGTGGTGTATTTGACTACTCCTCTTTTTGTTTCACCTCTTTTTATTTTGGATTTTGGGCATGGCTATCTTTTCTTCTTTCTTTTTCCATGCTCGAAATGAGAGCAAGCATCTTTTTCTTGCTCATCTTTTGTGAGCCTTATTTTCTTTTTCTTTTGCATAGCCATGCCTTCTTTTGATATTTTAAGAGAGGTGATAAAATGTGAGGAGTGTCTTTATTTTGGGTGGATGGCATGACATGTTGCTAACTTCCGGTGTAGAAGTGTAGCATATGAGGTGGAGTGTGTACGTGATCTTGATCATGAGAGTATGAAAAGCATCTCACTAGGGTCACACAATTTTGATAAAGCTCAATGAAGTAACAAGTAGCAAATGAGTAAGGTTTTCAAGGGAAATTTGCATATGGCTTTGGTAGGAATTTATCATCACTTGGGAACTTATAGATTTTGCAATTTTTGGGAACAGAATTCCGGAGATTTTAAGCTCAACTTAGGACAAGATCATAGCAGCTCTTTTTACCATATCATCATCTCACAACAACTTAGGTGCAGCTCAAGCATGTGCAGCCCACAAGTTTCAGGTTCTAAGCAAGTTTTGCTAGCCACCAAACTCAAAACTAGGAGAGTTCTAAATTATAGACTAGGCACAGGAGAGAAATAAAACAGAGCAACTATTCATCATCTCAACATAGAAAGACTAGCAACATACTTGCAGCGTATAAAAGGGAACTAAGCTACTTCTTTTTGTTCTTTTTAGTTTTATCATTTTTATTTTGTTTTTCATATGAGAGGCAAGAACAAGCAAAAACAAGAGACAATAAAGGATACAAGTTGCGATACATGATACCTTAGCGGGGGTGCTGCCCCCAAGCTTGTTCTTGCTCATGGGTTTGGTGGAATGAACCCCATGTGACGGAAGTAAGCCAAAAGATCGGCTCGTTGTTGCTCCGTCATGTTGGTGAGGGCGGTGAGCTGGGTGTCGGTGCGCTCTTGCCATTGATGAGTTTGCAAGATGTGTTGGTTGAGCGCATACTCGGTGTCTTCCGCCGTGGTTTGGAGTCTTCCCATTTGTGAGGAGAGGTTGTTCATCTCCTGCACAAAGTTGTAGCCTTGGGCTGATCCGGAGTCGGTGGAGTGTTCCTCCCATTGTTGTTGTGGAGAAAACAGCCCCGGGCCATATCCCGGAGTTTGCCACGCCGATCCCCCGGCCATGTGATGTGGCGGGGCTGGGTACCCACCGGGAGAAAACCCGGGGTGGCTGTACCCCGGCTCGCCATGAGTCGTGGGGTGCGGTGTGGGCATCTCGGAGGTAGATGGTTGTTCTGATCTGTGCGCCCCTGCGAGAAGATACACTCCTGCGAGACCGCTGCGCTTCTTGGAGCTCAATGGTTAGATTTTTGAGAGTATACAAACGAAGGTCCGGGTTAGGTAACCGAAACTCGCTTGCATATCCCACAAAATAATATATGAGGGAATCGTTCGGACCATTCTTAAGAGAGTGACCTTGAATAAGATAATCTTTATTTATAAGAGAGCGAGGTGTAGCAAGGTATTCAACATTAGCATCATGTAAAGCTCCCACCCGCATGGCAATTCGTGTCACTAGAGAGGTACATTCAATTGGTCCTATCGTCCCAAGATTTTCTATCCATTGGCAAATCATGGCTTTCACGGAGCAATCTTAATCTTATCGACCGCAGCAAAAAGAATTTTTAGCTCATCCTCGCAAGCACAATTCGAATATCACTCCTTGGAAAAAGAGTGATAGCAATCCACATGTGCATAAAACGCAAGGTAGGATGATGGATGTGATTAGTTCTAGGTCGCACGCAACTAGGAAGACCCGTAATCCTTTCCCAAAAAGCATGCTTTGAAAACCGAGGAAGGGCACCATCCAAGTCGGTATTGCAGCGAGTATTAAAGCCAAGAAGAGTGCTAAGTTCTTTCCAAGTCAAACGGTAGGATTCACGGAAAAACCGAAAAGAAATTCCTTCATCTACCGTTTGTAGGGTGCATAAAAACTGAAGTGTAAGCAAGCGGGAACCCGGCTCATTTACACTAGCAAAATCTGTCCACCCTAAGGCTTTAAATACTTGAGCAAATTCAGCATCCATACCTATTTTGTGCAGCAGCTCCGTGTCAAATGCTCGCGTAGGAGCAAAGAGACGGTGTTGGAGAAGCGTGTAGGTGCGCGTCTCGTGCTCGCCCACTAAGTCGAGGTCGGTGTCGGTGAGGAGACGATGCTCGATGTTGCCCTCTTGCCCTTCTTCCTCGACTTGTGGTGGTGAACTTGGCGGTGACTCGACTACGGGCGTGCGCGGGTGCTTCGACGTAAAGAGCTTGAACTTGAGCGTGAGCTCAAGGACCTCTTGATTGACCCGAACAGCTTCTTGGCACCGGTCATGGCTGCACACAAAGAGAGCAAGAATGCAAGAACAAAAATTCCGAACGGGTCATGTGAGGGAAAAAATCAAATTAGCGACACCGTCGGTTGTTCATGTGAGCAAGAAATCGCAACTCGAGAAAACCAAACAAAAACAAATCAAACCAAAAACTAGACAAGCACACCAAGAGCAAAAGATTTATGCAGAACTTTTAGGCAATGAGCAAGTGAGGACAATGGAAAACTTGAGAGTAATGAGAATGAAGTGAGTGAGGAGTGGAAATGATAGTGTGAGAGGGGAGAGAGCTCCGGCCAGGCCACCTCTACTTATAGCTCACGAAGTAGCCGTTTTTGAGCGTTAGGAGGGGCATATGACCGTTGGGGAAAAGGACGGACCGAGCAACGGTCATGGCAGTTCGGCCGAACCAAGGAGGTGGGTTCGGCCGACCTGCTGTGGGTCCCTTTTGCTCCCCCTTTTGGCCCATAGCTCCCAACGGCCAAATGATCATTGACCATGGTTGCTACGTCCGGATATTCCTCGAAATTTTTGCTCAAGAAATCCAAAGAAAGTTGCCTCAAATTCAGCTTTATTCGAAAAATCAAATCTCGAGAAAAAGTGTCGGAGAAAATTCCAACATGCAAAAATTGTTTTTGGATTTTGTATAAGGATACAAGGGTTGTCCAAAAGTTTCAAACAAAGTAGGAAAATTTGGACGTAAAAGGATTTTGGTTTTCAAATTTTCTATGCATGGCGAGTGAGAAAAAAATCAAATATGCTGGCGGAAAATCCAAATAAATGAAATGAAAATTATCTTGTGATAAAATAGAATATGCAGGGAGATGCATGTGGTGGAAAACAAAAATCAAAAGAAATCGAAAGATAATACCGATTTATCCTGTCGACCGGGGCTTTGCCATTTTAAGTCCGGCGAGCGAGGACTTCTCCATTTCTTTTCATCCTTGTGGTGCAGGCCCTTTCCCCGGAGAAGAGGATGAAGATGGCTGCACCTTCTTCACTTGCCACACTTGTTTGGTCTTTGTTGATGTAGGTGGCTTTGTGTCTTGAAGGACCGGCTTCTTGGCCCATAATCCCGGCCTTGCTGTTGCAGGCTTCTTGGGTTGGTACCATGACGGATTCTCAATTTTGTCAAGTTGCTTCCAAAAGGCGACGAGACTATCCGTCTTTCTTGGCGTCACTTCAACTTCACGGATGTTTGAGGGATTTGGCCCATACTTGATCTTGATCATTGAGCATTGTTCTTTTCTTGGTTGGAACTCAAACTTTTCCTCCTTCCCATTGATGTGGAATCGGATTTCTCCATTCCCAACATCAATTTGGGCGTTGCAGTGCTCGAGGAAGGGACGTCCCAAAATGAGGGCGTGTTCTTGTCGATATCCATCTCAAGCACCACAAAGTCCACCGGTATGAAGTTGCCTCGAATTTTTACTGGCACGTCTTCGGCTATTCCCGCGGGGTAGCGGACCGAAGAGTCCGCCAATTGCAACCTCATTGGTGTAGGAGTCAAGGTTGTGTAGCTCAAACGATCAAAGACTTCTTTGGGCATCACGCCGACGCTTGCCCCAAGATCACATAAGGCCTGGTCGAAGTGGTGTGCCCCAATGGAACATGATATTGTGGGGCAGCCAGGGTCCTTCTTCTTTTCGGAAGCCGATTGAGTATAGCTGCGCTACACTCCTCTGTGAGCTTGACCATTTCCTCGTTGGGTAGTGGCCTCTTGTTGTTGAGGATGTCTTTAAGGTAGCGTGCATATGTGGGCACCTGCACCATGTCCAACAATGGCACGTTGACATGAATCCTTCGGATGGTCTCGACGAATCGAGCAAATTGTTCATCCTCCTTTGGCTTCCTGTTTCGTGAGGGAATGGCAAAAAGCTTGTGTCTTGAAATTCAATTCCATTCTTCCCTTCACTTGGCTTCGGTTCTTCTTCTTTTTCTTTGGTAATAGAAGGGCTTTCCTCCTCCAGGTCGTTCCTGTTCTTCTTTGCTGCATGGTTAGGATATGGCGGATCCCGAGTGGATTTTCCTCCCCTCGTGGTAACCGCATTAACATTTTCCAAAGAAGACTCGGGTTGCCCCGGATCTTCCCGAATTAGAACCAGGAATAAGAGCAGCTAGCTGAGCAACTTGGGTTTCAATCATTTTATTAAAGCTCAGCTGATTTTTGAAAGCAGAGGAGAAACCTTCTATTTGTGCAGCTTATGTTTTCTAAGACTTTATCATTGGCAGCAAGCTTTTTGTTGATAGATTCGTTAATTTTAGCTTGGCCATAAACCAAATCTTTCAAGGAAGGTTGATTATTGTTAAAGCCAGAAAAATTGTTACCTCCTTGATATGATGGTCGGTTTTGGTTGTACCCTTGTCCTCCGTTTGGACGATACCCGTTGTTGTTGTTCATGTAGAACACCTCTTCATGGGTATGGGGGCAATCCTTCCCCATATGGCCGGTGTTCCCGCACTCCTCACACGTCATGTGTGAGTCCAATGCATGAACACCACCATTTGCGTTGTGTTCGTCCAAGCGTTTTATGAGGAGGTCAACCTTGGCGGACAGCATGTCCACCTCCTTGACAGGGTGTACGCCTCTTGCGCGTGTTTGGAGTCGATCATCGCTCCACCCTTGATTGGAGACCATCTTCTCTATGAGTTCTTTTGCTTGGGCAATAGTTTTGGAGAAGAAGGCTCCTCCAGACAGCGGCATCCATATGTCCACGGGTTGTTGGTGTCAACCCGTTGTAGAAGTGTTGAAGAATGAGCCATTCCTCCATCCCATGGTGAGGGCAGGCCGGAATGTATTCTTGAAGCCTTTCCCATGCCTCGGGCATGGATTCGTTTGTCGCTTGCTTGGAAACTTGCAATTCTTCCACGAAGGGCATTGGTTTTGCCCATCGGGAAAAACTTGGCGAGGAACGCCGTGGAACATTTGTTCCAAGTGTCAATGCTTGCACGATTGGCATAAAACCACTGTTTCGCCTTCCCAAGGAGGGATAGGGGAAACAGCGGAGTTTGATAGCATCTTGGTTGGCTCCGGCCGTGGCTGATGTGTTGCATATTTCCAGAACCGTTGGAGATGAGAGTTGGCGTCCTCGGAGGCCTTTCCACAAAAGGGAATGGCTTGCACCATAGTGATGAGGCTGGACTTGATGTCAAGTCCTGCAGCACCAGCGTCGACGTTGGGCCCAATGGGCACATTGGCGACGGAGGGCGCAGAGTAGTCACGAAGGGTCCTTTCAGCCATGAGTGTTGAGGTTGATGGTGCGGAAGATGCGGGCTCGCTTGTCGTGGGTTCTTGAGGAGAGACAACGACGCGAGGTCGAGTCTTTCTCGCAAGAGCCTCGGGATTATCAACGAAGTTTTCCGGCAAGTCGAATCCACGCATGCACTATCCTGTTTTCACCTTTGAGAGAAAACAGATCAAGGTTAGCCTCGCAAGGGCAATGATTAAATCATCATCAAGTGTAATCATGAACATTCATTGTATTCTTATTAACCAATGTCTTCCCGACAACGGCGCTGGAAATGCTTGTTGGCATCTCTTAAGGTCACGCGGAAAGAAACACGTGACCGCGGGAGAGCCAAGGGTTTAAGTCACTTGCACTATTTAACCAAATAATCCACATCCAAGTACAAGTACTAGATATGTATTATAAGGTGGGTCATGAATATCCGCAAGCGGACGGATAACCCGTTGTAGCATTTCACCCGAGAGTATTCAAGGGTATCGTATTTATATTTTCCCAAAGGAAGACATGGTTGATAAGAGTACTTATGTTCATGGTGTTACAAAAGAATGATGAAGTATTCACATTCCAATGCAGGGGTTAGGAGCAATAAGTTGAGGATAGTGTGACACACACCAAGGCGATGCATTCTCTTATAAAAGGGATAGAGGCGATCCTAGATAAAGCTAAACTAGACTAGCAGACCACTACTCCTAATGATACAACATTCATATGAGTGCGCAGCTTCTACCTAACATCCAAGATCATGCAAGCGCAAGCAAGCGTCTAATGCCTAGGCATCATCGGGAGATCCGTCTTACGCGAGGTCCGCCTCGCGACTCCGGCTTTTTAGACTCCTATGCCATGCCCGAACGTGGAGGATTACTTTGGATGACAAGGCTGTCACTTCTTGTCACCTACCTCTACAAACCGTGGGACACGAAGCACATTCAACGGTGGGTAGATAACCCCAAGCACCATGCCGGCGTCACTAACCACAACTCTAGATCCCTCGAGGCACCGACATGGTGGTAAATCTAGAGCACCCTTGCGGGACGATGAACCCGAAGCCTATTCATAAGAACACTAGCCTAACTAGCATAAGCTAGACGAAAGGATCAAAGCTAGCACTAAGTCATGCAAAGGCGTTCGTCGCTCAAGAATGAGCGACGAACGGCAATTAATCAAGTAAGATCAGGAGTAATCGGTGATCAAGTATGAACGAACGAAGAACATTCGATATGAGTTCATCTTCTATTAATGAAGAACGAAGAACGAACGACGAACTTATATGAACGAACGATGAACGATCAAACAAGATCATGATTACTCTATAAAGCTCATGACAAGGATATGAACGAAAGTATTCCATAGATGAATGATCAAGTCTCATAAAGAGAGGATACAAGAGCTATACCCAATTCTCCACAAGACTTTGGGAGCAATGAGGCAGCCCACTACTAAGCCTAGCACTACCTAGAAAGCCTCTAAACTTCTAGTGTGAGGAGAGAATGATCCTTGTGTTGTTGTGTGTGTTAAGGAGGGGGGTACCCCTCCTTATATAGGCTTGAAAGGTCGGCTCCTGGAGGCGGTTTCGTAGGTCGGTGGCATTTAATGCGCGTGGAACCGACCTCCGGAGGCGGTGGGCAAACCGCCGGAGAAAAGTGGGCCGGGGGGCCACCATGACGGTTCGGCCGAACCGCCTTGTTGGTTCGGCCGAACTGCCACCGGCCCCTCCCGGGCTGGGCTTTGGCGGTTGGCTCCCCCACCGGATGTTGGTCTTTGATCCAGGTGCGTGAGGCCTTATTTGTGTTGGATTTCGTGGTCGTTGGCCTTTTATCTTGGAGTTGATTCCCGCGGCGAAGTGGAAGTTTTGTAAAAGTGTTGATTTGTCGCCTCGGGGCCTGGAATTCATCATTTTCCACCTGCACACTAAAAATCTAGAGGTACACGTGGAACTAGGTTATTTCTAAGTAAAATGCATGCAAGACATGCCTAGTCCTTCTCATTTATTTGACTAATTGACGGTCGAAATTGGTCCGTAACGACCGTCAACAGTTACAATGTTTCATGTATTCGAAACTCTATCTCTAAGCTTCCTTATCAATTCGGAGTCCTACTTGGCCGGTCTTGTACTTTTCTTGAGGGTGCCAGATTTAAGTCGAAAAAATTGTTCGCCTCTGTTTCCATACCGGTACATGGAACCTTCTAATATTTTGTATCGGTCGGACACCACTCGATGGGCCCTCCTGACCGGTTGTATGTCTTCAATGTACCACCATGTCCTTAATGAACAATCTCCTCAGCAATGTATACCCATGGGGTAAGTACTCGACACCAGCCCCAGAGCATTTTTTATTTTGCCTTGAATTTGACCGACCGGTCTTCCGGATGTTAGTCCGATTCCAGCGTGAAATTAAAAAGAACTCCTTCTCGAATACTTCTTCTTGCAATTTGGCTTCGAATGCCTAAAAATTGGTCTTTTATTCTCTATACCACCTAATTAGGTATTTTGTAGTGGTCGCGGTCATCATTGCACCGATTGCCACCGCCACGGTTGCCATCATTACGTCGATTGTCGCGGTTCCCAGCACCACGATCGGTGTTCCTGTAGTTATCTCGAGCCTGGTCGTCGCGCCTATGTCGGTCGTTGGAGCCGCGATTACCATCATTGCCCTACGTACCACGATTGTTTCCACCATGATCCTTGTTCCTCAGCTGGGTCCCTGCTGGTGGTGGAGCTGGAGCGGTCGGACGAGGGTCAACATGGCCAGTCCTACGATGCTCATCTTCTTCACGTTGATGCTGATCGCTCACATGTTCCACATGGCGATCGATCGAGTATTTCTAGCATCATGATTCCCATTAACCAGGACCCGTAAGTCCTAATTGGGAGCTCGCTCATGCGCATCGGCGATCGGAGTTGGTCTTGGATTGTTACCATGCCCAAATGATACTACATCGGATCGAGTTACGCGGAGCGACCGAATCGCGACTCGGATGGAGTACTCCTCATGCTCGTGCTCTTGAGTGTGCAGTATAGCCGCATTCACCATTTTTAGCGCACGCCTTAAACCGGACGTTCATTGAAGCTATTCTACGGGGATGGTTTCCAAGATGTTCTTAACGCCCATGATGTTGTGGAGTGGAGTCGTATATAGTGGTTCTCGATTAAACTTTGCTTCCGAGTGCTCATCTCCAAGAGTCTTGTTGAGCGGCGGATGCGATTTCTTCCTCCACGACTTCCTCGGGTGTGTGAAGGAGAAGTTTCACCATTTGCTCCTCCTTGAGCTCCGGCTTCAGCTCCGGCTTGCTTAAGCCTCGTTTAGAGGGGGTGACGAAAGTTCTGTCCCTCTCGTTTGGAACAAAACTTCTACCAGAAATCCCCGGAATTTGTAGAACTTCCGTTAGATTCCATAGAACTTCTGTCGGGTCCAAATAGGCATGCTACTCTCGTCGGGTCGAAGTTCCGTCGAGGACCGAACTTTCGCCATAAATTCCCGGAAGTGACGAAACTTTTGTCAATCTACGAGACTTCCATTCCTTCTAAGTGAGCTGGGATTTTGGGCTTTTGGACTTGGCTATTTTTGATAATTTGGGTTTCCAAGCTTGTTTAGGGTTTCTTGAGCATATTTTCCTTGCATGTAAGATCGTTTCACCTCTCTTGATAGTTTGGCATACCTAGACTCAAAAGGTTATAATTCTATCTTTAGCTTTTGCTTTTGAGTTCACGCTTCATCTTTTTGTATGAGGGTTTAACATTCTCACAACATGGGTATTTACACTTTGATATCCTACACATTAGCTCAATACCACATTAAGCATTATAATTTTTTTGTCATTTATCACCAAAACACACTAGGGAGGCTTAGTTGCTTCTTCAATCTCCCATTTTTGCTGATTGATGACAAATAATTAAGAGGGAAAAGGAAGCAAAAATAAAAATGTAACAACAAACAAAATATAGCGGATCTCCTCCTAAAGAGATGCATGGTTCACACAAATATGTGAGAGAGATACCCCCATATTTTGTGCCTGTGGGGTGCCTAAAAAGTGTGCACAAGTGAATCATGATAAGTGTGTAGGAGATAAGCAACAAAGGGCAAAGGCGACACTCGCACAAAGCAAGCCACAATTATATGAGCATAAACATTAACCACACATTAAAACAGGAACAAACATTAATCATTATTTAAAGGGCATACTCATGCATTGGATTTAAGCATAGAAATTTAAACTAGCTCTATTACAATAAAAAGTTCCACATAGTCTCACACTCATAGAAATAGTTCCATATGTTCTAGCAACTCGAGATAGAACACTAAGATAGATAGATAGAGAAAGTGACCCTTTTTTTCCTTTTCTCTCCTCCTTTGGCATCAAGGCACCAAAAAGAAAATGAAGAAAAAGAAAAAAAAAGGAAATCACTCGTCGTCCTTGGTGCCAAAAAATTCCTCCTCGTCCTCCTCCTCTTCATCACCGACGGGGTAGTCATGCTCCTACCACACATACACCGGAGGTGCTTCCTCCTCCTCGGCAAACATCAAGGCCTTGTGCTCTCATGACCGTCTAGAGGCGCTATGTGTTCCACTTGGTCCTCTGCTCATTGTTGTGGACCTTCATCGCCATGGAAGTGCAAATGCCGAAGATGCACTTGAGGCCCTTCATGATGTGTGAAGTAGGTGAAGAGCCACGCTGTGGAGCACGAGAGGAGCTACCGGATGGAGCCGCTACCCGAGATGAGCTGCTTTTCTTGGATGTCTTCTTGAGCTTCAGTGGAGAGGCACGTGCTTGCACTCCTCAAACACAAGTCTGGTCTCCCCGCAATCATAGCCATGATGAAAGGAACATATGGTAGAGTCATCCTAGTGGTGATCGATCTCTGTTGATCTACTAAAAAATGATCCCCGTCACACAGAAAGGTTTAGCATGTAGCGCAAACCTAAGAAGCTTATTCCGAGAGTACGAGGCAATGTGCTCGTTATATCCATCCTTGGGCACGATGGTTTGTCTCAAGATGCGGTTGAGGTAGAAGTAGTAAGGGTGTAGTGCTTTAGTCTCACCATAGATGTAGGGCCCATGTTCATACATGAATGCCAAATCGACTCAAGCAAGGGCTTCTCATTGGTGATGTCCTCCTTGTCCTTGTCTCTGTCCGACTTGGGAAGCTGAAAATAGGAAGCAATCTTCCTGTAGCTGCACTCGTATTGGACTCCTCGAATCATCCAAAGAAACTTGCCTGTGCCATTGGGGTCCAAGAACATGGTGGCATAGAATTGGCAAATCAATTCCTCATTCCAATCATATCGGAACGCCATCAAGTCATATATGTCACGAGCCTTGCACACATCAATCACATTGTCAAACACAACATCATTCTTATCCTCCATGTATTTCCAATCTATCCGCTGATGCATGTGGAGCCTGTGGGACTTCTTTCCCATGTCGATGAAGAAGGTGTAATAATAGTCCTACTGGGACCATAAATGAAATCGAAGGTCGGTAGCTTCCTTCTCCCGACTCTACGAGGATTGACTCTCCTGTCCTCCTCCAAGTTCCTAGGGAACTTCGGTAGTTGGTCCTCATGTCGAACCAATGTACACGGGCTCCTGCACGCGCAATCCCATAATCATCTCAACTCGGCCCATGTGTGAGCCAGCGGTGTCCTTTTCCCTTGTCACCTCTGTTCGGCGAGAGGGACACGACCTGCGAGATCTCTTCCTTTTGACCGATGAACGAAGTTGTTCCTCTTCGGTCTCCTCACTATCTTCCTCAATCTCAAAATCACCATGTGTACTTGGAGGAGGATCGACCATGGATGGTCCCTTGTTCTTCATACCCGAAGTCTTTGTTCTCACCATGAAATTGCCAAGATGAAGAATATAGGATCCTACGAGAATCAAATGATAGACGACCAAGCACAACAAATAGTGCCTCTCCATGGGGGTGTTTCTATGAGGCCGGAACTTCGTTACGACGAAGCACGCCCATGGAGGCACACAACCCGGTGAATCCTACCATTCATTGACTAGAGCTCAACAAGGGGATGTACACTAGCTACCTAGAGACTAGTCTACCCAATGGAAGACACAAGAACTCTAGTTTAGGAATGAAGCAAAGAATGGAAGATGAAGGAACTCAAGATCCATACCAAATCCAAGCAAATGAGCAAGGGAAACGGCGGAAGAAGTTGGGAAAAGAAACTTCGTATGGTGGAGAAGCTTCTCCACGGATTACTTGAGCCTTCACCCGGTCAAATCGACGGATTGCTGCCCACACACCTTGCTAGGGTTTGGGAGAGGATAGAGAAGGTGTGGAGTTGAATGAGGAGGAAGAAGATAACAATTGGCTGCGCGATGGCTTAAACCCGAACGTGGCAGAACTTCCGACGGTTCCAGGAAGATTTTGGCGGAAGTTAGGACGGAACTTCCGCGAGGACTTTGAAAAATAGTTGAATTTCGAAGATAGAGAATTGAGTATAGTTGGAACTAGGAGTTGTGTTCTCTTGTGAATAACCAACACCTAAGCAATGGGAACTATATTCACAAGATAGACAACTCTGATCACATGATCAACATCGAATATTTCACATAAAAAACATTCAACATCTTGCAAATAGTTTTTCTAGGTAGAACAAAAACAAACAAATTCACAAAGATGCACACAATTTCATTCCACATTAGAAGAATAAAGGATAATGAGTTCACTCCTAAGGTCACAAAACCTCTTGTCATTTAGGAGCTTAGTGAAGATATCGGTTAGTTGGTTATCGGTTCTCCATAGCTATTCTCTATGTCCCCCCCGATTGAGTGGTCTCTCAAGAAGTGGTGTCGGATATCAATATGCTTAGTTCTATTGTGATCAGCGGGGTTATGTGCAATCATGATGGCACTCTCATTGTCACATCTATAATAGTTGTGCACAACAACTACCAGCTGCAACATACTTCGCTTCGGTGGTGGATAGGGCAATGTAATTTTGTTTCTTGGATGACCATGACAGAAGGGACCTACCCTAGAATTGACAAGTTCCGAATGTACTGTTCCTATCCACTTTACATCCGGCGTAGTCGGCATCGGAATAGCCAACTAGCTTGAACTTACCGCCATTAGGATACCACAACCCGATGTTTGGAGTGTGAACCTAATATCTAAAGATTCTTTTAACGACCACCAAGTGGCTCTCATTTGGAGCGGCACGAAATATTGCACATATGCACACACATGATATCGAGGCCTAGATGCACAAAGGTAAAGTAATGAACCAATCAAAGAGTGGTATACCTTTTGATCGTCTGCCTTGCCATTCACATCCAATCCTAGATGACCATTAGTCTTCATTGGAGTCTTACACGGCTTTGCTTTGTCCATGTTGAGCTTTTTAAGGATGTCATGTGTATACTTGGTTTGACTTATGAAGGTTTCTTCTTCTAGTTGCTTGACTTGAAAACCTGGAAAGAACTTCACCACCCCCATCATGGACATCTCAAATTTCCTAGTCATATTCTTGGCAAACTCATCACAAAAATATTGGTTAGTAGAACCAAATAGAATGCCATCGACATATATTTGGCACAAAAATAAGCCATTGCCAATTTTTCTTGTGAAAAGAGCAGGATTGGCCTTGCCTATTGTGAAACCCTTGTCGTTGAGGTATCCCTTGAGATGTTCATACCAAGCTCTTGGGGCTTGCTATAGCCCATAGAGAGCTTTGTGAAGAATGTACATGTGATGAGGCTTCTTCGGGTCTTCAAACCCGATGGTTGATGCACATAGACTTCTTCTTGAATTGGACCATTGAGGAATGCACTCTTCACGTCCATTTGATAAAGCTTGAAGCCGTGATGTGTAGCGTAGGCGAGCAATATACGAATTGAATCAAGCCTTACTAATGGTGCATATGTCTCCCCAAAGCCCAACCCTTCAACTTGAGAGTAGCCCTTTGCAACAAGTCTTGCCTTGTTCCTCACCACTATACTTGTGTTCATCTTGCTTGTTGCGGAACACCCACTTGGTTCCCACAACATTTTGCTTGGGCCTTTCCACCAAAGTCTACACCTTGTTTCGTCAAAGTTGTTCAACTCTTCTTGCATGGATACCACCCAATCCGAGTCTTGTAGTGCTTTTCTGCCTTAAGAGGTTCCAAGGAGGAAACAAACGAGTAATGATGACAAAACGTAGCGACTTGAGATCTAGTGGTTCCGCTCTTTGGATATGACCAAGTATATTGTTGACGGGATGATCTTTTTGTATTCTTTGTTGAACTCCGGGTTGCGTTGGCCTAGGTGCATCTTTTTCTTCTTGTTGATCATCACCTCCACCAGCTTGATCATGATCTTGGTTGTTACCTTGATCATGTCCGTCACCTTGATCTTGGTCACTACCTTGGTCTTGTTCATTGTTGGATCTTGTGGAGGGTCTTGATCTTAACTTGAAGAAGTTGAATCACTTTGTGCTTGAGTTGGGTCTTGTGGACTTATTTGACTGATTGCCAAATTCCTTATTGCTTCACAAGGAGTTTCATCACATACATCACTTGGATTAACTTGCTCTACTCGAGAGCCATTAGATTCATCAAATGTTACATCACATGTGATCTCAACATTGTCGGTGGCTTTGTTGAAAACTCGGTATGCATACACATTTGATCTATATCTAAGCAAGAAACCTTCATTGGTCTTTGGAGCAAACTTAGAATACCTTGTCTTCTTGCTAAGAATAGAGCACTTGCTCCCAAAGACACGAAAGTATGACACATTAGAAAGTTTACCGGTGAGAAGCTCATATGGTGTCTTTTTCAAGATCTTGTGAAGGTACAACCGGTTGGTTGCATGGCAAGCAGTGTTGATGGCTTTGACCCAAAATTTGTTGGGAGTCTTGTATTCATCTAGCATAGTTCTCGCCATCTCGGTGAGTGTGTAGTTCTTTCTTTTGGCCGCACCATTTTGTTGTGGTGTGTGTCGAAAACTCATGCTTGATGCCTTCTTCATCTATATACTCCTCGACTTAAGTGTCTTGAACTCGGTGCCATTGTCACTTCTTATCTTCTTAATCTTCACTTCATACTCGTTTTGTTCTCTTCTTAAGAAGTTCTTTAGAAAACCTTGTGTTTCAATTTTATCCTTCAAAAAGAATACCGAAGTGAAATGGGAATACATGAACAGTCACAAGGCCATATTTGTCATCGTCAATGCTTATGTAGGTGACCGGTCCAAATGGATCCATGTGAAGCATCTCCAATGGTATTGTCGTTGTCATCATGGTCTTGGATGGATGGTTGGCTCCAACTTATTTTCTAGCTTGGCATGCGCTACACACTTTATCCATCTCAAAAGCAACATCCTTTAGTCCAATGATGCGACCATCCTTTAAAATCTTATGAAGATTCCTCATCCCGAGCATGAGCTAGTCAGCGATGCCATAACCAACCCAATTTGGTTTTTGCTATCAAAGAAGCACTTAGATTTGGACCATCTTTGTTGGTGAAATCAACAAGATTGATCTTATCCTCCAAGTACCCTTTGAATGCTATTGGGGAATCCTCTTTTCTTAAGATGGTCATGTCTTCATCGGTAAAGAGACAATCAAATCCCACACCACAAAGTTGTGACACGGACATCAAGTTGTACCCTAAACCTTGCACATGAAACACATTACAAATTAAAAGGTCTTGGGTGTTTTCAATCCGACCATGACCTATTATATTTTCTTGTCCATCATTTCCAAAAGATATGCTCCCACTTGGTGGATTGTCTTTATCAAGCGTGGAGAACATCTTCTTCTCCTCGGTCCTATGATTTGAGCACCCACTATCAAGCACCCATATTGAACCGTCCGAGGAGTATTCCTACAAAACAAATCAACCTTTGATTTAGGCACCCAAACTTGTGTGGGTACGTTTACACTAGAAACAACACTCTTGGGAACCCACACATAAGGATTCCACCTTGCATCGTGTGGCCCAACAAATCTTGCAACCACTTTCTCATTAGCACCATAGGTTAGATCATAGGTTGCATGATCATACACATAGAAGGATACGGGTGAGCTCATGAGTTGATTTAGCCTTCTTGGTGTACTTGTCTTGGGCAACTTGCTTGCCCTTGCTTGACTTGTTGTTGCTCTTCCTGTTGTGTTTCTTCTTAGGCTCCTATTTGTTGAAACCAATTCCCTTGTTGCCATTGATCTTCCTTGGCTCACTAGCAACCTTTCTAGCTAGCTCAACTTGAGTCGCCCTCTCAAGATCCTTGATCTTGTTAGTGAGCTCCTTTATTGCTACCTTGTCGGTAGCAATGTTATCAATGTCAACATTGTGGCACCTTCCACAACCTTTGCTTGATGAGGCTTGAGTTGACTCGGCCTTGTTCTTCTAAGTCAAGGTGATAACCTTGAGAGGCTCAATCTCTCCTACTAAGGACTTGTACTCCGTTTCCAAGGAGTCACACTTCTTTACAGGGAGAGGTTGGTGTTCTCAAGTTTAGTAACTTGTTGATCTTGGTGATACACCTAGTCAATTCCTCATTCTTCTATTGCTCTTGTTCGAGAAGTGCTTTTAGCTCCTTGATCTCATCAAGCTTCTTGATAAGCATGTTCTCTTGCTTATCCAAATTGATAAGAGGTTTAGGTTTTACCTTGCTTTCCTTGGCCATGAGGCACTTTGGAGCATCATCTTCATCATCAATGTGGTTGTTGAAGAGTGATAACTTGACGGGGGTGAGACCATAGGCAAGGTTGGCAATGCCTCCTCCTTCATCATCATCGAGAGACATATTGTTGTCCAAAATATGCTTGCCCCTTGAATGGCTTCTTGATGAACTTCTCTTTCTTTTATTCCTTCCCATTGAGTTGGGGGCACTCCGCTACGATGTGCTCCGGATCATGACAATGGTAGCACTTCCTTGTTGATCTTCAAGCTTTGGCCTTGTCAAAGCTTTTCTTGGAGAACCCATTGTTGATCATGAACTTGCCAAACTTCTTCAAAAATAGAGCAAGCTCTTCACTATGTTCCTCAATCTCAATTTGATCAACATCTACAACCTCCTTCTTCTTGGACTTGAGTGCCGCATCACTCTTGCTTGTGCTCTCATCACCTATGAGCAAACTCACCCTCCTTCCTTCACCATCTCAATTCAGGAACTCTCAAAGTGACCACATGAGTCCCTAAACTATTCTCGGATGGTCATCTAGCTCCCACAAACTTTATAGTAATCTCCTGGATCCATGATATATTTATATTGTATCAATTAGGTCCACAACCACTTCCCAACTACCCTCCACGTGGTCCACTACACAACTCATCTCTATGTGAGCGTCGTCAAGCCTACCTAACAATGATAGCTAGTAACTTGCATGCTCTATCCTCGCCCTCCCATCCGGTCTCACCTCCCCATTGCGGCATGTCCCGACTACCCTCTATGACAGTGATGTATCACATCACATGCGAAAGACGCAACACATGAATGATAGGTTGTTGTCGTAGGTAACGAGGCATGCCATCGAAGTGGACAACGAGCAACAGACATAGAAAGACAAGGCAACAATGACAAGGGCGAGGTCGGATGGGAGGGTGATACCGCAACGGGAAGAGCATACCTGCTGCTAGATAGCGTCATCGAGTAGGCTCGATGGTGTTCATGTGGAGGGTGATTGTGTAGCAGCGGCGAGTGCATATGGAGAGTGGCTAAGTGTGATGATGTGGACCTGATTGACACAATATAAATGAATCATGGACCTAAGAGGATCAATATAAAGTTTGCTGACCTACAAGAGCATCCGGGAATAATTTAAGGACCCGGATGGTCACTTTGAGAGTTCATTGACATAATGACCATTACTAAATAGTTTAGGTAGCTGGGATGCATTTTACTCTTCCCGATGCATGCCCTTCCGTATGACGTCCCAGACATTATATTCCGTGTCGGGACAAAGTAAGGCAGGAGGCAAAGGTTGCCCTCGGTGCTTGTATGACACCGAGAGTGTGGCTTAGAGACGCCAAGAAACCGAGTGTACATGAGAAATCGACGATTCCTTTTGAAGAAGCACTCGTATCGTACTTACGATGCATTATATTACATCTCTATACCTTGTTGACCCCCGTCCCTAAGGACCCGATCTGTAGTAGTGCAATATGCATTGTACCTAGGATGAGCACGACAAGTTGTACGCGTGGCTACTATTGTAGAGACGAGTTCTATCACAAGCTACATTTCCTCCTTTAGATAGAGGCCCTGTAGAAGATAAAGATGAATGATATCGTCCCATTAGTAGCTCGCATACTAGTCCACTAATGGGAGTAAATTATAAATCAAAGAGAAAATATTCATGAAAACCAATCTTATGAAACTCCTAGCAAATAATTTGACTTTGAAAGTGTCAAGCTTAATCAACTTGTGAACCTGAGTTAGAGAAACTTCATTCCAACCTCCTAAACACCCTCCTATCCAAAATATTGTGAGAGCAATACAAAAACAACACTTCAATCGGACTCCTAAATAGGCTCCTAATTTGGGAGGGCTACAATCCACCGTCCAACACCCCCTCCGAGAATGGAAGTCCTCCTTTCTCTCCCTCAAAAGCTCGGACAAGGCGCTATCACGCTCTAGCCCTACGCTCAACAACCCAATCATGCTCCCCTGCCCAATAGGCCAACCACGATCCACCATCCACCTCACCACGTCGCGAGGTTGGTTGCCTTACCGCCAATGCGCTCTATGAGCCAGCCCGCTATGTGGGTGACATTGGGAGGTGCCGGGCACTAGCACGACCGGTGTAGTGCTGCGCCACTTAGAGCTAGCGAAATGAAACTTGTTGATTCTCTTTGTCTTTTTTTTTGGGGGGGGGGGGCAAGATTCCCTTTATTTTATTTTCTCGACATGTAGGTCCCATAGACAAGTAGAAAATAGGAGCCTGGATTAAGAGTAAGTTTGGAGTTTAGAGGAGAATTTAGCCTCCTAAAAAATTTGCAAGTGGTACCCAAAATCAACAGTAGGAGACCATTTTAAGAGGAACCGCTGATGTTGCTCTTACTAACTCTTGATATAAGAACCTAACATTTGGGAACAAATGTGTACATTTGACATGCCTCCTCATAAAATTGCGTGTGATCTCAATTGTCTCATACAATTCTTTTTGTGACCAAAAGAACGGTACTAGGGTACTACCGGTGGATCCGCCTCTCATCTCTATCCAATAACACACAGAACTTTCATTACCTCTCAACCTCATGTGTTCCTATACTCTGAATATCATTGTCGTGGTTCGCTAAGCTTCTCATCTTTTTAATTGTGAATTTCCTGTGGAGGATCTCAACAACTCATGTCACGTTTTGCCCTCTCCTTTATTCACGCGTTACCCCAGCACACTAACACACTACATGATATCCCGCCGTGGCTAATTTCTAGTAGTACCAATTAGCATTGGGACTATTAATCATCACTGTTAAAGAGGCAAGTGCATAGCAAGCTAGTATAGATCAACCGTGTTGTTGGACGTCATCCAATAAATTTGGAGAATGATACAACTGTAAGACGAGTATTATGATTACTAGCCCATAAACCTGTCCGATGCAGAGGTTAGAAATTTTATAAGTACAAATCATATTATGTAGTTTATATTACGAATTCACGTATAATATTGTGGAGAAAAGAGAGTTTGTAACATTACGTCATAATCACAACATGTCACATATATAATATTACTTTTTGTGTGATGGTAGTAAAAACTGTAAAGACGTTGAGCCAAAATTGTACATGTCAAAATGATAGGTTTCATTTCATAGTATTCCCCCAACCGTTAATTTAATCAACCAAAATGTGTCAGAAAATTGAGATCCTGTTTGTCCTTCGTAATTAGCTATGTCAGAGTTATGCCGTGAACCAAATGGATGTTCTAACCCTTAGTGTGCAAACCAAAATTTTAGCATATTTTATATTTGTTATTATGGTGTAATTTAGTGTGTAAATATCTGTTTTGTGAAATGAGTAAACTTAGTATGTAATAATTTCATTAACACTCGTAATTTCGAGGAGAGATCTTAATTTTGACAAATAAACGAGAAATATTGATGTGAACAAAGTAAATGCGAGATCACAATGTGGGAAAAGTAAATGTGAATTCTCTACTGATGAAAATATGAAATGTTACATATGTTTTAGCGTATTAAAATATGTTAAGTGCACCAGATTTGTTAGGCCTCACTCGAATAGTTCCAATTTCATTAGAACCTAGGTGTCGGCACACCATCTATTCTTCTGAGTCTTGGACAAATAGGAATTCCTTGACAACCTTTGCCATAACACACCCATTGACTTCACTATTTGTGAGCATCCTATTCCTTGAGAACGATCAACAAAAACATGAACAACGATCCTTGAACTTAGTGGAAAAGGATAGCATGAATTACGTTTAATTTATCCTTTTATGAAGTCAGATAAGGGAATATTTACACAAAAATATATGGAATAATGTAAAATAGTGACTGTGCAAGATAACACATGTGTTCTACATAATTTATATCACTGATTAGAATACTAAAGTGCAAGAAGTGGATTGTTTACAATCGGAAATGATACAATTTTATCTAAATTATTATCTATATATTATCTGCAGTGGACTCAATATCATGCATGAAACTTTGTTAGGTTACCCTGCAAGCATGTTGTGCGTGGATTACGCATCTTTCTATGTCTATTTTTTCACTAAATTTGTCTGTAATTAGGGATTTATCCTTTGTTTACAATCGGAAGGATACAATTTCATCTGAATTATAACCTATTATTATCTGCAATGGCTACAATGTCATGCATTAAACTTATTAGGTTAGTCTGCGACCATGTCGTGCCTTGGATTACCCATCTTTCCGTTTTTATTTCCACCAAATTTGTCTTTTAGTGGGGATTGATCCCTTGTATGACCCTCAGATCTTGCAGGGCTCAATACTTGCAGTTAAATTTTTTTGCCACAGCGATATACCACCATCAAACGATGACAAATACGCTAGATATATGCTCATGGCAGAGCCATACATAATATGGAAAACATGATATAACATTTATAATCAGTAAAAACCTATCTAAAAAAACTCTTACCTGATGAGAGAACATGATGAACACATTACATAATTTCGCTTGAGATACTCTGGCCAGTTCATTAATTCTATCTTTTCTGCCCGATATTATTGATGATGTTGCATCAGAGTAATTTTGGTCATAGATTCAAATCATTGCAACCGTGCAAGAGTAATGACCACTGAAAAAAGTACATGTGAAATCTTGATGTGAACAAAGTAAATGAGAAATCTGTACTGATGAAATCTGAAGTATTACATATGTTTGAGCGCATTAAAATATGTTAAGTGGACTATACATTTTTTAGGAAAAAAGCGGACATTTGTTAGACCTCACTCCAATAGTCTAATTTGATTAGAACCAAGGTGTTGGCATACTATTTATTTTCCAATGCACGTTCTTCTTGTGAGTCTTGGGCAAATAGGCATCCTTTGGCAACCTTTGCCAGACAACACCCATTGACTTCACTATTTGTGAGGCTCCCGTCCCGAGAACAATCAACAAAAAATAGGAACAATAATCCTTAAAGTTGGTGGGAAATAATAGCATGAATGGCATTTTGATCCTTTTATGAAGTCAGATAATGGAATATTTACACAAAAATATATAGAATAATGTAAAATAGTATCTGTTCAAGATAGCACATGTGTTCTACATAACCAAGATCACTGTTTAGAATACTAAAGCTTAAGAAGCAGGTTTTTTTACAATCGGAAGGATTCAGTTTTATCTAAATTATTATCTATATATTATATGCAGTGGCCTAAAGATCATGCATGAAACTTTGTAAGGTTACACTACAAGCATATCGTGTGTGGATTATTCTTTGGATGTCTATTTTTCCACTAAATTTGTATTTTGTTAGGGATCTATCCTTTGTTTACGATCGAAAGCATACAATTTTATCTAAACTATAATCTATTATTATCTGCAATGACCACAATATCATTTATGAATAGGTTAGCCTGCAACCATATCGTGCCTTGGATTGCTCATCTTTCTATATTTTTACTTCCACCAAATTTGTCTTTCAGTGGGGATTGATACATTGTATGACCCTTAGAGCTTGCAGGGCTCCATACTTGCAGTTAAACTTTGCCACAGCGATATACCGCCATCAAACGATGACAATTAAGCGAGATATATGCTCATTGGTAGAGAATAAGATACAGATAAGACGTAGCCATATATAATATGAAAATCATTTTATGACACTTATAATCAGTACACTACCATAATCCGGCACTGTAGCGGCGCAACCCAAAACGTCCTAGTGGCGTGGCCGGAGGTGGCCTGCCGCTACTGTTCCGGGTCGGCCACTGGGGAAGCCAACCGCCTCTACAAATCCCTTATAGCGGCGGTTGGTAAATCCATATGTCGTCAAAAAGGTCACACATATTACCGGCAGTTTACATTACCAACCGCCATTAAAAAGACGTTTTTAAGGGCAGTTCATACCGTAAATCACCGGTATAAATATCAGAGGTATAAAAGTACGCGTTCGGACAGTACAATGAGCTTCTCCGCTGTTGGCGGCTCGAAAATTCGGGCAAAAATTGAAAAACAAGGAGAGGGGGGGGGGGGGGAGGGTGTGGGGAAGGAGGGAGGTTTTGACTTTGTTTTTCTTAGATAGATTTGTTCCCTAGGGGAATCCATCCCATGTATTTTTTCTTCCTATCATGTTGGAATCAAGTAGAATTTTGGGTTTGCTATTTTTTTTATTTCCATTCCTATTTCTCACAAATCTCTTGATTTGTAGAGTTATGGTTGGTTTTTATCCATGTTGTTTGTATCTTTAGCCTTCTCTATGGAGAAAAATGTATCTCTAGCCTTCTCCATGGAGAGAAATTGTAGATATAGTTTCCTTATGATAGAGGGAGAGCTAGGTTAGGTAAAGGAATTTGATATTTTCCTTAAAATAATTAATTTATCTAGTTGGTCACTTTATTTGTAGCTCACAAAACTTGATCCTACGAGATATATTGTCTCATGTTTTGTTGAACTAATTATTTTGTTTTTTGTGTAGTTATTTTGGAGGACAAGTCAAGGCATTTGTCACACGAGCCGCACAACATGCTAAGCGAGAAGGAATGATTGAAATACACTGTCCATGTCATTATTGCACAAATGAGAAGTCTGTGGTCGGATACGGTTATAATCAATTCACATGTAATAACGAGAGGTTTGTTAAGGACTATACGAGGTGGACAAAGCATGGTGAAGAGGTGATTGAGGCAATACCCGAGGAATCTGTTGATGTTGATGTTGATGTTGACGATGACGTTGATATTCACGATCATGTCAATGTTGAAGATGAGGAGCATGTTCTAGCCCGGAAGTAGTAGAACAGTCTTGTGGTTTTGATGTTGAGGAAATGTTGCAACACGTTAAACCGCAAGTGTTACTCAATTTAGGGACAACGGGAGGGCTGAGCAACTTTGCAACGTTAAAGAAGGCATCGAAGGATTCACTATATGATGAATCCAAGGGATGTGAAAAATGGTGTATTGTGCTATGTATGGTACTTGAGTTGATGAATTAAAGGCAATCCATGGTTGGTCGGATGTTAGTTTCACGGATTTGTTGGAACTCCTTTCGGACACTCTGTTGAAGCCCAACTTGTTGCCAAAAAGCACCTATTTTGCTAAGAAGCTCATAACCCCACTTTCGTTGGGTGTGCAAAAGATTCACGCGGGCCCGAATCATTGCATATTGTATCGAGTGGACTAAAAGGACACCGTGAGATGCCCAAGATGAAAGCGTAGTCGCTACAAGAGCAAGGACGACTATGATGCGGACACATCACTGTTAGTGGAAAGAAGAACAACAAGAATGTGAGGAAGAGGAAGAATAGCATTACCCTCGATGACAGCGAACGGACGAAGACTCTTGTCTTGGTCATGTGGTACCTACCGGTTGTCGATCGGATCGGACGCCTGTTTGCCAACCCCGGGGATGCTCAACCGATGATGTGGCATTCGCACCCGAGGGACCCTAAGAAGCTTAGTCATCCAGCTGATGGAACGTAGTGGAAAAAGTTTGATTCTAACCATAAAAAATTCTCTCAAGAGAGAAGGAACATACGGTTTGCTCCGAGTACATATGAGATGAATCCTCATGGTCAATTGAGGAACCCGCACAACACTTGGACGGTGATATTGTTAATATACAACCTTCCACCGTGGTTGTGCACAAGATAAAGTACTTACCGTTGACAATCCTCATATTTGGTCCGAAAGAACCTGGTAATGACATAGATGTGTTCTTGGAACCATTATTAGAAGACATGCAGAAACCGTGGTTGGAAGGGGTTAGTATATGGGTTGAGCACTGGACACTGCCCTTCACGCTCAAAGCCATCATTTTTGTAACGGTAAGTGATTCGCCGACACTAAGGGCGCTATCGGGAAATGTCAAAGGAAAGTATGATGTTTTGTGTGCGTTGATGATACATCCTATGTGTACCTTCCATCATCCTATCGCCGATTCTTAGCACGAAACCATAGGTATCACTTCTTGAAGAGACAGTTTGATGGCACTATTGAGGAACGCAAAGAACCTCGACATTGGAACCCTAGTGTCATGTTCGAGACGGTAAAGAACATCACAGTTGTGTTTGGCAAACCGGTGAAGGGAGTTGCAAAGTGTAAAGCCCACACACCCTTTAAGAATCAATCTATTTTCTTTAAATACCTTGATTACTATGCCAAACTTGAAGCGACGCATGCCTTCATAGCACTAGCAGACTTATTCTTGACCTACCCGTAAGACAAAGGGTGTACGGACTGCACGTAGAGATCTTGTGACACTCGACATTAGGCCCATGCTCCATCCGTTGGAAAGGGCGAACGGATGTACTATCTCCCTCCTGCAATCCAGAACCTTACACGTGAGGAAATAGCCTTCCGCAAGTCTCTACACGGGATTAAGTGTCCCACCGGATTCTCATCAAAACGTGAAAAATATCATGAACATGGAAGAGCTAAAGACAAGTGGCTACAACACTCACGATCGTCACACAATGCTTTCGGTGTTCTTATCCGCCGCCATCGGGGCCATGAAACCCGAGTGGTTGAAGTTGACTATAACTTGTCTGTCCTACTTCTAGAACGTAGTCTCGAAGAACGTGATCGATAAAGCGGAGCTGGATGACCTACGGACCCACATGAAGGAAATAATGTGCATGCTTGAGATGTGCTTCCCTCCGTCCTATTTTGATACCATGGAACACTTCATGATTCATATCGTTGACCAGATTGTTGCGTTGGGCCCCATCTACATGCATGTTATGTTTCGCTTTGAGAGGTTCATATATGTAGGGTAGCAAAGAAGGGAATCCATAAAACCAGCCCTCGGATCAACCCAACTTCCATTTTATGCCAAGAGCCTTTGGCAATCCATTACAATAAAAAGTTCGAGAGGGAGGAAGTATATTACAGGAGCACGTAGGATTGTACTTGTGGGAAGGGTTACTATGAGGGTTAAAAAGGTGGGCAACAAGAAGGCGGTCACCGGCTGGTACTGATGGGTTAGACTGAACCCATTAATAACAGCAGCCCTAGGGCACTAGGGAGGGTGCCTAGCCGGAGTTCCTGAAGAACTCTAAACAGACTAGCAACTGTGGCAACCGAGGCAAGCTATGCCGAAACGAAGCGACGTCATACCGGAAAGAACAATACAGGTAAGAAAATCCTCGTCAAGGATAGCAATGGATTTCGGAACGGCAGGAACGGAAAAAGAAAGGTGAAATCAGGAAGGAAAGGGCTCATTGAACAAGGGAGCTCGGTAACCTCGAGGCAGACCCCGGACCCGACTACATGCCCGAAGAAGAGGTATCACATCAAAGATGTCATTCCTCATTTTCTCGTCAAATAGCTTCATACTAATTCTGTTCCTTACATCGTATGTTCCTAGACGAAGTCTTCGTCGACAAATAGCTTCACAAGATGAGGCAGAGGGCAATGTGGCCGTCAACGAGCCGGCCACAAATGTGATCGACCAAGCGACCTCGAAGAAACCCGAGCGCGATCGACTCTCTGCGAATAACGTAGAGGGCATCTATGAAGTCATTGTTCTCCACCCCAAAGACGGGACACTAATAGAACCGCTGGTGTCCATGTAAAATGGCAGAACCGTTGCGGCAGAGTGGTCGGGGATCTCTGCAGAATCATTTGGCCCGATTGGCGTTCCGTGCCACATGAGCGAAAATACGAAATGTGGAATGTGGTAAAGGAGAACATCCGGTTCCTATCACTAGACCTCGAGAGGGAGAAGAAGGCAACGATGAGGAGTTGTAATCATATCTAGCGAGATTACAAGTCCAAGCGGAACTGCGACTATATTAAAAATAACCTTTTGCCTTTTTCATAGGTATGGGAAAATAAGTCAACATGACTGGAACATTTTTGTTCAGCGAGAAGATGAGCGAGTCCGCCATGGCGATCGGTGAGAAGATGGTTGAGCTCAACAAGAAGAAAAAGTACAAGCCACACTTGGGTCCAAGCGGTTACAAGAAAAAGATTCCCATATGGAGAGAGAAGGAAGAGAGGAACATATTGGTAGGGAAGTCCGATCAATTGGAGGGTATCGAGGAGCGTGCGAGGAATTGGCTCTATGCTCGCTCTAAACAAACCGAGGATGGAATTGTTATGAATGACCTAGTGGCAGAAGAAGTTCTGCAAAACTTGAAAGGTCGTGTCAAGGTGTAGATACAGAGTGGAGCTCTTAGATCCGAGTATCACAAAGATTAGCTCACGTACACACTTAACAGCAAGGAGCATGGTGGGCGGGTGCGAGGAGTGTCCTTGTCGGTCACGTGCCCGGAAACGAGGATTCTCGTCGTCTTCTTCTACCCCCTCGTAATACAAGAAGCATACCCTGTACAAGCAAGACATGGAAGAGAAGGCGAAGGTAGAGTGGCGGCGACAATATATGATGTTCATTGCTGAAAAGTGTCCCTACCTTCCCGGTATTCCAAGTTCGTTCAATCCTGCCGACCCTAACACTTGGAAGGAAATGGAAGATATGCTCACTCGGATGGGTGTTGGGTTTGTTATGCCTATGCCTTCGACTTATGGTACGTCTACCTCCAGCTCCGAGCCATCGGTACCTTTTGACATTGTCGATGATACTGCCTGTGAGCTCTGTGTCCTGTTTGGATACAAGGGAAAGAAGAGGAAGGTTGCAACAGGTCGTGCATACACAACAGGGTGGACAATATACCACGCTCAAATCCCCAAGGGATACGTGCGTGTCGGCGTGTCGGAGGTCGTCCCGGGACATGGGGAAGAC
This sequence comes from Chloris gayana, assembly GCA_031894775.1. Classification (NCBI taxonomy): domain Eukaryota; kingdom Viridiplantae; phylum Streptophyta; class Magnoliopsida; order Poales; family Poaceae; genus Chloris; species Chloris gayana. Next base: position 23,356 of record JAUNZO010005040.1, on the reverse strand, counting down.
GAGCTGGAATACCTTATACCGGAGGCGGAGATCGAGACTCTACGAGACGCCATCGAGACTTTCATTATTTGGAAAGGGAGTGATATTGTCCTGTCCACGACACCACAAGCTTCTCCAACCCTCGTTTCTAGACACGAATCATCCCATGCGAGCCAACACGCCGAATATGCACATGGACAAGCTGTCTCCTCTGTCGGGTGTTGCTTCAGCCTCTCGAAAAGAGGTTGACACTACATGGAGGAAGTTGTCCTCAATCCTATCCTCCCTAACTCCAAAGAGATCGTGCTAAAGGGAGTTGAGCATTAAGAAATGGCAGTCGTCTCCAAGGATGTGGCGCCTCCTCGGGTGACAACAGGTGGTGAGTCTCTAGCGGTTGCGGTCGAGCAGCCTCGGATCGTCGAGCCTCTTCGAATGATTCCTCCAGAAATATCAAAGACTGAAGGGCCTGTTCGTAAGATTGCATCGCCGAAAACTCAAGAGAATATTAAAGAATACTTGGAATCATTGAAGAGGAGATGCAATCCATAGCCTCCTAAGCCGCATATCGTGTCGAGTCCCGACAATTAATCTCTTACGATGATGACCTATTTAGGACAACGATGACACAGATTACCCCGCATTCATATTTGGCAAGCCCCTTGTATCGATGAATGTGTACAAGAACCTGTCGGCCGCGATGTGTAAGCTGCATGGCTGGTACATGCAGGTATCTCAGCTCGGAGTCAATGTCATCACGTGTAAAGTTCCAAAGCACGTGTTTAACGGTGAAACTGACTTAATGCTTGGACTGTATTTCAACGATCTTCACACTATGTTCGGGCTTGGAGGGTCGGGTACCTCAACTCGAACATGATAAATCAATCTGCGATCAACCCATGAATAAATGAGAAGGACCCAAAATATAAGGAGATGACCCCTAAGGAGCTAGATCATCTCAAGGTTGAGATGACAAATAAAGCAAAATCTGATGTTGCAACCTACATCTATAATTGCTTCATCAAGTGGCACGATAGATGTTCCATTCTTGTGCCTTACAACTACAAGTAAGTTTCTACAAGTTTTATCATCTTCTCTTCCATTAAAAGGCTTGGTGGAATACTAACGCATACGATCATTCTTGCAGTGATCACCGGATCTGCTTTGTTCTCATGCTTGAGAAATGGGTACCTTCTAGTGCTCGACAACCTCGACATGGACAAAAAGAGCTATTATGATATCGTGAGCATCAGACTGGTAAGTAGTTAATCACAGTACACATCTATAATTCGAAAATGATAGTTTCATCCAACGATACACTTTTGTCGATGGAGCAGCGCATACTTGGAACTATGTCAAGGATGGAGGGCCGCACAACCCAAGACGGCCGAAAAATATGTACTTTCGACACAATTCCCGGGAAGACACATTCGTATCACTTCTCTGTCTTTCTCCTACTATTGTTGTAATTCGCAAAAATGTAACTTATTAAATATAGTGTTAAACAAGTGAAAGGTAGTGTCTCTCGTGGCTACCACACTTGTTTGTACGCGAATAGCTTCTCCAGTTACACTGTAAGCCATAGTTGAAGAGAGTGACAAACATGTGTGTTTTGTTAAGTTTATTACATTTTTATTAATTTTTTATTATAATTGCCATCTTGTTAATAAAGTAATTCTAATTTCATAGAGAGGTGCCAAAAGCCGAAAACGGACAGACAAATATTGGAAGAGTTTAAGAAGAATGGGTTCCCGCAAAGACAAAAACAGAGCGCAAATCAGATGTTCATGATTGTGACACGAATGTCTCGGTTCTTACTCAAAGAGGTCATCTTTCCTGGTGGTACGTTCTTCGATGAAGACAATGAGAACACTAGAAACCATCGTTCTCTCTATGAGTGGTGTGGTTTGACACGACCATTCGTGAACGATAATGCTAGGAGTTATGACAATGACTGGATTAGGAAAGTAGTTTGATACTTGAGACTTTGTAGTTTTTCTTGTATTTGTGACTTTATATGGATGTAACTTGTAATTTTTCATGTTTTGAGATATGATGAATACATATGGATGTTAATGTTTCTATCTGTATTTTCTGTATGATTTGTTGTATTTCTTGTATTGTAGGAAATGTGTATTATATACTATTTTTTTATTTAAAATTTAACGATGGTTAGAGATGCCAACCATCGATACAAATGCCTTATTAACGGTGGCGTATATTGCTATACAAGAAAATATTAATGGCGGATGGTGACATCAACCGCTTAATATTCAACTTGTATCGGTGGTTGGAATCGTCGTCCACCGTTAATGAAAGGTTTTAACGGCGGTTGATGTCGAGCCGCCGCTACAAACCTCCATTTATAACTGCAGAAGGATAGCGGCGGCCCGACCTACCCGCCGATGTAGGCCCATTTAGCCTGCCGCTACAGTGCATGATTGCTGTAGTGGTAAGAAAACCTGTCTAACAACAAAATGAAACACTGATGAATTGAGTAAATTCGGCCATGAAGAGGATGGATCACTTTCCTAATTTCGCTTGAGATACTCTAGTCAGTTCATTAATCCTATCTTTGCTGCCCGATATTAATGTTGATGTAGCATCAGAGTACTTTCGGTCACAGATTCAAAGCATTGCTACCCTGTGGGAGTAATGACCACTGAAGTAAAGTAACTAATCTCGCATCAGCACACCCAAACAGCAGGACACATGTTGTCATCATTAACTACCAAGTATACACTTGAACAGGAACCATTAACTACCAAGTATATACACTTGAACACAGGAAGCAGACCTTGCGGGACAGCAGGATCACACCTTTCCCAATCTATATGTAGCACCTACGTACTACTGAATTGTTGGCTACAGTGAGAATAATAAGAAGAGCGGCACAAAATCACAGATTTCTGATTCTGTATACTACTTGTTAGCGGCTCAAAGCTCCTTCGTCAGAATCAAAATTGCTGTTCTTTTTCTTTGTGTTGAGTCCTGTACTTTTCCAAGCTGCTTTTTTTTTCTTGCGTCCAACTATAGCAAGTTCCTTTTTTTAACATAGCAAGTTCCTTTACCTGAGAACTTAACAATCATGTTGCGGGATGGCCTTCTACGACTGGCCGATCCAGATGCAGAGCCCCAGGGGCCGTAGTTGCCCGCCGCCGAAGACCGGGACGATCATCGGTCTTTTAGTGAGAACCATCCATCGTGTTATCTGTGGGCAGGCTTTCTACGTCTTGCCGATCGAGCTGCAGAGCCCCTGGCTGGAGTTAACCACCGCGTGAGACTGGGATCATCGATCTTTTGTTCTACTATTGCTGAATCAACATTCACTACAGGAAACATGTTATATGCCGTGTGCCAGGGCACACGGCACAAGCCATAAAACACACGGCACAATTTGTGCCGTGTGTAACACACGGCACAATCCACACGGCATATTTCTAGACGGCACAATTATTGTGCCATGTGTAATTTATCGGGCACACGGCACAGTTAGAATAACTGTGCCGTATACTCTCCATCAGGCACACGGCACAATTTTCCTACTGTGCCGTGTGCCATGACTCTTGGCACACGGCGTCTGTGCCGTGTGCCATGACCTTGGCACACGGCACAATGGTGCCAGGTTGCAAAAAATATACATGGTGGATTTACCAATTAGTGACATCTCTAAATCAGTACTCTTCTAGTCCTATTAATTAAAGCATATGCCAGCAAAGGAATGTGGAAACACATTAGCACACAACATCAGGAACCCAAAAGAAAACTAAATCAGTACTCTTCTAGTCCTATTAATTAAAGCATATGCCAGCAAAGGAATGTGGAAACACATTAGCACACAACATCAGGAACCCAAAAGAAAACCAGATAACTACAACTATTAGGAGAAAAATACATGATTGCAGCTTGGCATCACAAATTGGTAGCAAAAGGCTCTTCTGAAACAGACATGGTTAAAATAGAGGAGCAGCATACACGTATCTAACAACTAATCACAAATTACAATTAATCCATGCCACAGTAAAACCATGCATTATCTTCACCAATTGACCTAATATAGCATCTCCGGTCATTGCTAGTAGCTACCGGAGACGTGGCATCAGGCCCTGAATGTGCTACAACTAAAAGATCTGTTTAGAAAAATCCCTCAGAGACCCGATTTAAATCATGCACACAACTGAATCCCTCCACTACAGATGGGAGCTCCATCCCAGACCAAACCACAAAGGATATGATCCAAGGATGGACACCTGCAGTGGAAGGAAACAACTGTTATTTACAGTGTCAAACGACACTTCCTATCGGTAGGTCTTGTCATCCTCACAGGGAACAGATAACAGATAACAGGGACACAAAAATAGGTGTGTCAGGACCATCATCATTCATGTCGAACTTAATTTTCTGTAACAATTGCTATCCTAGATGTTGATGCACATAATAATTCAAAGTGGGGCTGAAATTCTACTCACAACCAGGTAACAAAGACGCACATGTTTATCACTCAATACTAAAAACAGCTCTTGCCTGGATTCAAAATAAAAGTACACAGCTGTAGTGATATTTTAGATTGTTGGTAAACAAATTGGTTGCATGGTACTTCATTCTGAATAGTAAATAAAAGTTTCAGATTCAGGACCTTTCAAGAAGAGAAAGTGGTACTACTCCTGGTGGACATTTGGACCACAGTATAATGGATCAGACAGACATATGGCAATACAGACATTGGAGAAATCACCTGAAGATAATATACAGTAGTGTTTGATCTCTATAGCCTCAAGTGCCCAATCTGTACCTTCTCCGCCTCAAGTGTCCAATCTGTACACACAAAAACAGAAATTCATGTCATAAGATTCTTAATCTTATGGAATTCTTCTTATCACTCGGAAACTTCTCTAGAGATTCTTAAATTTCTAAGCAACGTAGGTGACAATTTGTGCAAAACATCTTCAACTCTTTACAGCAACATCGATGTATGAAATAATGATGTTAGCACAAATATCATGATTTTCAGACCTTATTTGCATTTTCTACAATTTAAATACCCTTGCAAAACACGATATTCCCAATATGTCATGTATAATACGAGCGATATTTACTCTATATTGCTTATGTACGGCCTCAAATCGGTACTACGAACGTGAATATAAAGTTTATTCATAATATATTTTAATATTTCAAACACTTGCAGTTCAAATTTTAATTATCACGAGAAAATACCAATAATGAAATAAATGCACCAAATATACCAAAATTTCGTTAAAATGCACACATTTGTAACATGAGATACCACATACAGCCTCTATAGTACATAAAATAATTGGAAAAGAGATGAGTTAAAAAAAATATTAGTGTGCCGTGTGCCACGTTTGACACACGGCACAAAGACAAATGTGCCGTGTGTCCCTGGTCCGGCACACGGCACAGATGTCTTTGTGCCGTGTGTCCTGCTATGGCACACGGCACAGACCTTTGTGCCGTGTGCCAGATTTGTGCCGTGTGTATTTGTCCTGGCACACGGCACGAGGCCTTTGTGCCGTGTGCCCGACAAATTACACACGGCACGGTTTCGACACACGGCATACACTCTCTTTCCCGTAGTGATTGGCACGTGGTGGCGCTAGGATTTTTTTAGTGTACATCATGAGAGAGAGGAAGAGGAGGATGAATGAAGATGATAATAGGATCGTTGTTCCTTTTTCCCATAATGGCACATATGGGTAATTTAGAGGTAAAGAAGATCTAACGGTTGTTTTTATTGTCGTGTCATGATCAATGGTGAGAAGTTATGATTTTTTTTGAGCTAGAATTTTTTCTCTGATTAACTTAAAGGTCATATAAGGAGTCCCCAATTAGTAAATATGATATGTCATGCATAACAGGCCTGTATCCCAACTTAAGCCCAATGAACACAATGAAACATACAATGTGCTGACCCTAACGGCCTATAAAAAACTAAACCGCTGGGAGGGCACAAATTCGTTATCGAATAGTAATGTTTTGCATTTAAGTAGTGCTATAGGTCTAACCTAATTTGACTAACCAACGTCTAACCAATATAAAAACATGGTAGCACACGGATCCAAAAATATTATCTGTGTCTCGGTTGTACATCAGTTGGATCTATATTTTTTTCCTTTGTATTTCCCAGTTGCCAAGCAATTGGAAAAGACATGGAACTAAAGTACCCATCAAAGTTAGGGCAGTTATTGACTTAATTGTTATCGAATGTATACTCCTTTTTTATCAAATATATAAGAGTGCGTACTAAATAATATTCCTTTTTATCAAGTATCCACTGGTAGTATCTAAATATTATATAATTTCGAGGTTAAGTATTCCCTCTACTATCACAGTATATTAAGAGTCATGCCATAAGACTAAATTCAGATTGAATGCCAAAATTTGCCCTTCAGGAGGATTGGATCCAATTAAATTGTTCGCCGCCTACGGAGAACACATCCATCCCGACTCTACCGAAACTTGTACATCATTATTTCTCTATTTTTAGAAAGTGTTTAAAACCAAACAATTTTTCAAAAATGAAATCAGGATGTAATGTGGCATGCAGTCCATTATTCTTCCGTTTTGAAGGATCGGACAGACCTAACTGCGCGGCATGATCCAGTTGTTATACTTTGAATAGGACAGACGCTCGATTATTTTTGTAGAGCCATGCGTTAGGTCTCAAGATTTGATAGTAGTACAATATAGAGGCAACAAGTCACACGCATGCATGAAACTAAATATATGACAAACAACCACATATATAGCATTAATTATTGATCATTACATTATACATGCATATAGGCGTGACATATAGGGCACGCCAATGCAGTTTTTCACTCTACACACTAGTAGCATCATATCATGCGTGGATGAAAAAAAAAACAAAAACACACACATGCATATACCGATCTAGGGGTTAACTCCTACCAAGTACCTTGCCAAAATTGGAGCCCCGGTGGTGATGAGGACACACTACTACTTGTTGGCAACCCTAGGCTTAATTAAGCAAACAACGAACGAGGCAAACTAGCTAAGGCAAACACACGGCAACGGTTGATTCCTGGTGGACGGAGCGAGATCAGGCGCGGGGACGGCGGCAGCGACCAGCGGCGTCTTCATCTCCAGGGAGAGCTTGAGCACCTCGTCCAGGCACACGGGTGGCGCGCCGTCGGGCAGGGTCCACTCGAAGGCGCTGACGAGGCGGGCAACCCAGAGGCCGACGGTGACGAGCCCGAGGTTCTTACCGGGGCAGACGCGGCGGCCGGCACCGAACGGCGCGAGGCGGAGGTCCCCGCCGCGGACGTCCACGTCGGCGCCGCCCTCGGAGGGGAGGAAGCGCTCGGGGGCGAAGGCCTCCGGGTGAGCCCACACATCAGCGTCGTGGGTGATGGCGTACATGTTGACCATGGCCGTGGTGCCGGCCGGGACCACCATGCCGCTGGAGAGGGCCACGTCGGCGGTGGCGAGGCGGGCCCAGCTGAGCAGCGGGCCGGGCGGGTGCGCGCGCAGGGTCTCCTTGATCACCGCCTGCAGGTAAGGCATGCGCGCCACGTCGGCATCGGTGACGTGGCCGGTGCTGGAGACGACGGCGTCCACCTCGGCGCGCAGCCTGGCCTGCACCGCCGGGTGGCGAACCAGCTCCGCCATGCACCACTCGGTCAGCAGCGCGGTGGTGTCGGTCCCACGGAAGATCATCTCCTGCAAACAACAAAAAAAAGTTAACAGATAGTAGGAGCTGGTGACCCGAGAAATCTGCGTCGTGAGCGAATAAACTGAGCAGTTACTGTTCCAGAAAAAATAAATAAACTGAGTAGTTACCCAGAGCACGGCGACCATGTCGTCCTCTCCGAGCTTCTCGTCGCCCTCGAGGGACAGCAGCACGTCGACGAAATCCGCAGCGTCGCCTGGCCCACCACCGGCGGCGGCGGCGGCGTGCTGGGCGATGACGCCGCGGACGAAGGCCTGCACGCGCGGGACGAGCGCCGCGCATCGGCGCGCCACGTGGGCCGGGTCGTACAGGTCCGCCAGCCAGGGCAGGTGGTCGGACCAGTTGAACGCGCCGAGAAGGTCGAACCCCTCGCGCACCATGGCCTTGAGCTCCTCGGCCGCGCGGGACCCGGCCTCGAGCCGCTTGCCGAACACGCTGCCCATGATGTTGTTGAGCGCGGCGTCCTGGAGGTGGCGGCGCAGGCCCACGGCGCCCGAGGCGGCCTGCTCGGCGGCGACGGACCGGAGCATGAGGTCAGCGTCGGCCCGGCGCCCGGGCTCGTGGGCGGCGACGCGGCGCGGGGCGAAGAGGTGCGTGGACGCCACGCGGCGGAGCGAGCGCCAGTACTCGCCGTTTGGCGCGAACCCGATGGCCCGCGCGAACATGAGCTCGCGGGCCGACCGCTTCACGGGCCGGTCCGCGAACGCCGGGTGGGTCAGAACCTCCTTGGCCACGCCCGGGCTCGACGTCACCACGGCGGGGGTGTCGCCGATGGAGAAGGCCATCAGGTCACGGGCGCCGCACGCCCGGGCCATGGCGGCCAGCGCGCGGTGGGGCAGCCCGTGGGACAGCGCGAAGATGCTGCCGAACACGGGCAGCCCGCGCGGGCCCTTGATGGGCGTGGTGCCGAGGCTGTTGCGCCCGTGGGCCCAGGCCGGCCCTCCCGGGGACGCGGCCCAGGCCAGCAGCGCCGCCGACACGGTGGCCAGGAGGAGCGCGCCGGCGAGGAGGGCCGGGTGGGTGCACAGGGTGTTGGCGCCCAGGAGAGCCGGGAGCGCGTAGGCCCACCAGGTGCCGTCGGTGCACGACGAGGCGGCAGCCATGCTCGCTCGGCCGTTCTTGCTGCTAGTGCTCGGTGGGTGAAGGATGCTTTGCGATGTTGCGCGAGTGAATTGGTGAAGAACTTGGGCTGTGGAGTGCCGGTATTTATAGCCGGGAGGTTGGCCTGTCGCTTGGGGTTTCACATTTGCCATTTGCTGCGACCCCTATTACTCTGAGTGTGTGGGTGAATCTTTTGCTAGCATAAACAATAACTCCTAGAACAACCAAACTATTGGACGGGTTTTAGGGAATGAAAATTAGGATCTATTGGACGGATATGCTCCTAATACAAATCTTGTTTGTTTTTTATATATATTTTTATTACTTGAAAGAAGGATTCCATTTGTTACTATATATAACCTTTTGATTGGCAAGATTCATGCTCTAAAACAGATCATTTGCATGTTGAAATGTCAGTAACAGTCGAGCTTGACTTGGTACGACGAATAAGTCAAGACATTAACATAGGTTCAGGATTCTGTTTCAGATTATGGGTTACGTGGATTCTTGAATTTACAATTTCGTTAAACAAATAATTAACTTTTAAGTCTTCATTCCACAACCCGAACTTCTACATTTCACAATAAGTAATGCAGATAGGCGAACTTCTTAAAAAGTTTTCATTGGCTAATCACATTTTGCATAGAAGCAAACACAGTTGGGAAACGACTGACAAAAAATGGCATGGGAAAAAAATACACACATAAACAGGCTTGTCCACGCTAAAGCAAAATATACATATATGCTTTTATCCTACATCGAGTTGTCCCGGATTAATTTGTTATTAGGTGTAATAACGGTTGATGCATTTAATCCGGATAGAATTTCGGGCATGCATGAACTTCGGTGTGATATCTCAGGCTATCGTTACCATAAGGGATAGACTTACACTGGCTTTTCATTTTTTTTCAAATTACAATAATATTAGTCTAAAAACAATGTAACAAGTCAGTGAAGCGTAAGCATAATGTGTCATACTATATCACACGACATATCTATTTTGATCTGACCCTGTCATTGAATATTGCGTGATACATGTCGTGTCTTTAACTAAATTTTTCTTCTCGAAATTGAAAAATCAGGTGATGTCACACATGCACATTATTTAGATTGAGCAAGGCGTGCAGTTTTCTATATCACGATTGCTTGGTGCGAGAAAAATTGTGTGATTGTGAGCACGACAGCCGCAGTGCAACACTGTGCCTGCCGTCACACACTAACGCGTCAACTGACCAAATTACATACGGCGACCAAACTTTAGATTGTGCATTAGACACACAATTAATTTGCACAAAAAAATTTAACGGTCAGCACTTTATCAGCAACACACAATATATTCAATTTGTGTCGTCGGTGTATAAACAAATAGCTAGCCTACATGATAAAGAATGAGAAGCTGAAAAATATGATCAAGGTTGATAATCATCTAGATACTGATGATGGTATAGTTTGCTTACCCAATCAAGCTACTATATCAGTGTCTAAAGAAAACATGCAACGAATTATGAACTATTTGTATGATTTTTGGATGCAATTCATGTCATTACTATGTGTGACAATAAGCTATATATATACCCATGCATGCATACATCAAGATATCCTTGCTAGTACTATACTAACCTTATTAAGAGTGATTTTTGTGAGCATACGGGCATATGCCCACTCTAGATATTTAATATTTATATTGAACTATAATTAATTATTTAATTAAAATGGGCACATGACCCTGTGCTTATTAAAGTATTTTCCAACCTAATTGGTTAAATCCTCATATGCATAATTGATTCTAGATAAATTAACAAGGAAGCTGACCTTTACCTACAGTTGAGCAATATTGTAGTCCTCCATGAGAGCCTTCTCATCAGTTCTTTATAATTAAAGTGATCATCAACGAGAGTAGTTGGTTTCAGATAAGAACGTGCCATTGTAATTTACCTTTTAATAAGATCTGTCTTGGTACCATCAAGGAATGTCTGAGAGGGATTCAGATGTGTTAACAATCTATTCAGTCGTGTTGTTGTGTGCCTTGTTTAATTAATGGGCACATTTATGGTGATAACAAGGTGCACGTATGTTGGCACATTATTGTACTTGTCGAGTACTTACCCTATGTGTATATGCAACTCAAAAGATTGATTGTCGAGGACATGGAGATTCATTGAACGCGAATGACCGGTCGGGAGGGCTCACTAAGTGGTGTCCGACCGATATAAGATACCAGAAGGAGCCTAAGACCTCTAAGGAAACCGAGGCGGACAATTCAACCGATTTATTGGAGTAATATCCAAGGAAAGTACAAGACTAACCAACTAGGACTTTATATTGATAAGAACACTTTAGAGATAGAGTTTCCAATTATGTAAATCTTGTAACCGACTAAGATTCTGTATGTAACCCCGCCTCTCCTGATATATAAGCAGGGGCAAGGACCCCTGCAATCATAATCATCGGCAATACAATTCATACAGGATGTAGGGTACGACAGGCCCGAACCTGTCTAAAATCATTGTGTGTTCTTGTGTTGCACCATTGAGTTTCTGATTTATACGGGACCATATAGTTTACTCGCCGAGTTAAACCTCGACGGTACTATCACAAACAAAATCTCGGTACAATGTCATAGCAATATGTTAGACATTGTTATTTGTTAGGTTATTCACTTTTTTTTCATGGGACATAGAGACTACTACTACCTCAGTTACGGGCATATTGTGCAAATACCTACACTGCTATCTTGGTTACTCTCTTCTGTTATTTATAAGAACAGTTATTTAATTATCAAAGTGCTTTTGTAACTTCTTTCGTGAAAAATCATAAGGAAGATATAGTTTCTGGTATGTTGTGTTTTTAGAGGATTGATTTGTTTATTAAAAATGAGAAGTCTTATGACACATAGTTACTTCCTGTAATTACTGGATTTATTAAAAAAATGAGAGGAGTTTTATAGTGCATAGTATTAGTTCTAGGTTGTTGGTGTACTAAGCGGGCGAGGCACAAGCTCACTTGGCACACCGAACACAATAAACTAGTATGCGAAGTAAATAAACAGAGTGGCGAGGTAACGACTCTTGAATAAGCGAAGTTAACTCAAGATTACATGTGTCTTTACATGTGACTCTTGGTCATCTTTTATAGTCGTGGGGAACCACAACTTTACATGATCATCCTACCCCTAGCCGAATGCCCACGGTACTACTGAGAGGCAGTAGCTCCCAAGGGCAATCCGGACTATGTACACGTCACCCGTGATCCGCGGCTTAGATGACGCCAGGCTGGAGAGCGTCACAGGACGATGCTACGCTCCGGCCCATGCCCTTCGCCCGGCAGCCGACCTGGGGGATTGGTCGGCGTCTTCGTCATCGGCCGCCCACTTTACTTCTCACCGCACGGCCGGCTCCGACGCTCCGCGTCATTGCCCGGCCATTGCGTCGCTGGTTCAGCTGCACATCCATTCAATCAGTTGATGTTAGTGGTTAAGAAAAATAAAAATGACTTAAACCCATCCAGCGAGGTGGAGAACCATGGGGCAGGGGCGTTCACACCGCACGAAGCGAACTAGGTGCTAGACCCCCAACAGTAGCCCCTCGAGGGATGAGCTCACTTCACGCGCGAATCGAGCGATGTCGCTCGAAGTTTCTCCGGTGCGCATGAGCGAGCAAGTGGAAAACGCCACTCCTCATATTCGACGCTGGATTTCTTGGATCTGGTGACGAATTTGGCTCATCGGTGCCTTGGCTGTGGGCTTTCCGGCATGTTTCTGCTTCGATGGGCCTAAGGCTACAGATTTTTCGTCGTTCTTTAGAAGGCTTGCCTCGGTTGCTGCGGCGCAACGCGTCGGCCTTTTACCGATCGCGCCATCGGTTCGAGGCCATCCTTGACCTAGATTTCAACCCGTGCCTATATAAAGAACCGCGCGATGAAAATCTTAGTACTCCTCCTGGTTAAAGAGCCTTTTAACCTAGAACTTCTCAAATCCTTAGGTGGTGCTTGCTGCTTCAATTCCCGGGGACTTCCATCTTCACATCTCTCTTTTTCGTGAGTTAATTTCGCTTCACCTTCGAGTCTATAGAGTTGGCCGTTCTCGCCTTTTGTTTTTATCGTCGATATTTGTTCCGGATGGCTTCGCCCGGGCACCATGATGGCTCTATTGACGAGAGGGCCGCTGCCGGCGAAGTTAACGTCGGGACCGGGGCTCAAGATGCCGGGGTCGCTGCTTCTCCGAGTGGAGGATTCAGACTTCATGCTCGGACGCGACATCTTCCGAGGAAGGCACTCGAGGGCTCCAGGTGTCAACGGTGAGGACGAAGACGCTGCGAGCGACTTCGCGAGGGCGACGATGGGGAGGAGACTTCGGTCGAAGCCTCCACCGATGTTGTTGAGATGAATGCCGATGCTGGCGAAGCGGCTGCCGGCGGTGGTGGCAGTTTTGCACCGCCGCCGCCCGAAGGCACCGAAGGCGTTGAAGGTCGTTAACCCTCGCACCTTCCGAACCGAGCCCTCTGCTATGACCGAGGAGCCGACGAAAGAACTTGTTGATGAGAGGCTGATCACGGGTACCGCCTCCATGTGGGTGAAGGTCGGTTTAGGCCGGAGACGGACGAGGTAGTGGTCTTCCGCGACTACTTCGTCGCGGGCCTCATCATTCCCTACCACCAATTTGTGTTACTTGTTTTGGAGCGCTACCGGATCTAGCTGCATGAGCTGACGCCCAGCCGTGTTTGCCCATTTGCGCAAGTTCATCCGGGCTATGGTAGCTACGGCGGGGACCTTGACGTTGAAGTCTCCGCCCGCCACTTCACGTTGCACAATCAGCAGCACCGCATCGGAACCGACGACGTCCTGCACAATTGCAATTACGCGTCGTTTAGCTTCTCCCGCGGCGCAACGAGAACAAGGGAGTCATGCACCGAAGCATGAACAAATGGAGCAAGAACTGGCCCATTGCTGATTGGACACCAAGGTTCTAAGCGTGACCATGAAGGAGGGTAGCGAAACCAAGACGGTGTACCCCTTCGCCTCTCGTCTCGTTCCCTCGAATCCCGTCGGGATGTCGTACTGAGAAGCGGGGCCATTCGGTAAACGAGGGGGTCTACGAATATGCCTACCACAACACCAAGCAACCGTGACCTGGTGGAGGAATTCATAGCTGCCAACGTCCGCCGCCTCGAAGGCTGGCTTCGGCATCGAGGAATGACTAGTGGATGATGGTCAACTTCGGGGTTGAGGGGATCAACGGGGCCATTCACCGCCCGAAGGTCAACCTCGACCATCGAAGAGGAGGGTAAAGTCCTTCGTCAAGGACGTTGAGCAACGGGCGACACTCTATCGCGGTCGCTACTCCCCCAAAAGAAGATGAGCAGGTCAAGTCCCTCACCGCCACGAAGGAGCGCTTCAATCGTGTCCTTTGGGTCGGGCGAATCCCCTACTCACCGCGTGAGGTTCTGCATGAGGGGACGGTGATACGGACACCGGCGCCATGGTGGCCGGCAAGAAGGTTACATGTGCCTTTTCATGTGACTCTTGGTCTTCTTTTATAGTCATGGGGAACCACAACTTTACATGACCATCCTACCCCTAGCCGAATGTCCACGGTACTACCGAGATGCAGTAGCTCTCGAGGGCAATCCGGACTATGTACATGTTGCCCGCGATCCGCGGCTTAGTTGACGCCAGGCTGGAGAGCGTCACAGGACGATGCTTCGTTCCGGCCCATGCCCTTCGCCTGGTAGCCGACCTATGGGGATTGGTCGGCGTCTTCGTCATCGGCCACCCACTTTACATCGCGCCGCACGGCCGGCTCCGACACTCCGCGCCATTGCCCTGCCATTGTTTCGCTGGTTCAGCTGCACATCCATTCAACCAGTTGGTGTTAGTGGTTAAGAAAAATACTGATGACTTAAACCCATCCGGCGAGTTGGATGACCACGGAGTAGGGACGTTCACACCGCACGAAGCAAACTTGGCGCTAGACCCCCAACATAGCTGTTAGTATTTGTAAGGGTAATATTGTAATTGCCTTACTTCTTCATGTATTTACATTGCAATGCCATTGGGGTTACTGCAGTAATTTCCATTGCACCATTGCATTCATATCGCCCACACCACGCCGCTGCCCTCCTGCCCACACACGTCGCTCGGCGCCGCTCACGTTATAACTTTTTCATTTTGTTTTTTTAATAACATATCAGTAAAATTAATATATTATTTAAAATTATAGTAAGAGGATGATTGATCTGGACCATTTGATTCTAAGTGCAACCAGTGGTTTCATCACTAGTTTTTATTGTAATATGTAAAGTAAATGTCCTCAAAGTATAAGGCTCCTCTACTTCACTAGCGAAGCCACCTTATGCTACTGGCAAACCCTGGTGCTATGGCCTGCGATTTTTCACTAGTTACATAGCTTATTTTGACCCTGTTGTTTGGTTAAATCTATGCATAAATGGTATGCTGGTACCACGATAAATCTTAGTCTACAGCTTCGCACCAGTGTAAGTTTATAACAGAAAATATTGATATATCCCATATCGACCTTACCTTGGTGTTTATGTTACAATATTGTTCATTTCATTAGAAAAAACTGAGTATTTGAGTTATACTGTAAGACTTTTTTAAGCATTATGTACAGAATAGGACACCGGTGCAGAAAGTTTAGAGTGGTACGGTGTGCATGAACTGCACGTGCCTCGGCTCGATCTCCACACATGGCACAGCACAGAAGCTACGAATCGCACTTAGGTCGGCAGGCAATATAGGCCGGCTCGATTCTTCAAATCGCGGTAGCGTCGTAGCCTAGCTGCATGCTGTTACGTAGTAATCTTCAATCTTCTCTGGGTGTGCGTGAAGAGACATGTGTTGGCGAGGGCTGGGCGGTGGCGCGGCTGGCACATAGTTTAAGCTTCGGACACTTGGTGGTGTCTGTATCCAAGCTCTCCCATGTCTGAATTTTTTGCCATGTCCATACTCTCCAGACTCCAAACTCCAAAGCCTGGACGACGACAATGAACAAAGTCACATTGTACAAGTGTATTTGTTCTGAAAATACAACAAGCATTGCCCGCGTTCGAGAAAAGCACATCTTGTATCATATACATTGTCAATCGATCTCAGTGTGTAGTGTGTACTGTGTCATATTTGTTCCTCAAATGTGTATGTGTGTTATTCTCTGAAAATAGAGGAAGCTTATTAGACGCATGCATACTTTGCGGAGACGCATGAACAACAACTAATAGTATAGTGCAGTAGTATATATGTCACATATGGATAGTTTCTTGTGGCAGGATGTGAAACCGACTAGGCCAAACTTATTTAGGCTAATGTTGACTGGCGCACACCCTTGTCTGACAGACCGAGGAATCTGCAATTTCCAAGAGAGACAGAGCGCTACTATCCTTTGTTATATTGAAGTAAAAGGACATGTCATTTAGCAAGCATGTAGCATTTCTCTATCGAAGTCTTGTCCTTGTTGATTATTACTATTAATGTATCAGTACTTGCGAGTTGTGTTATTTAGCACTACTTAAAAGGGGATCAAGGAAGCCACAGCCTTCTCCTAGGATCTTCCAGAAATGGTCAAAGAAAGCGACTGATCCAGGCGCGGCTCCCTAGTTTGGCTACAATTTGAAAAATCATGGATTAAGTGGCATAATTTTATTTGCCAAAGAAAATGCTGTTGCTTGTTTTGCAAGGCAGCGTCAGAAGTTGAACACTGCGCTGCTGCCCCCGTTACACATACTTCACTCCGACAGGCAGACAAACAGGCGGCCAACCGCCCCAGACATGGAAGATTGGTTAACGAGGCACCCCTTGATTGCGGAATAACCAGACAACTGCTGGTCGTACTTAGGTAAGAGCAACTCCAGTAGTACCTCTAAATGTTCCTCTACTTTAAAATTTCACTACTACAAAAGTGGCCTGTAGCGGCGGCAGCAAAAACTGCATAGCGGCGCCTGCGTTATTGTCCGCAGCTGAAAACCAATGTCTATTTGTAGCAGCGGGTGACAAAATAGTCCGCCGCTACAGTGCATGTGGCAGCCCCAGTCGATCCCACTCTCCAGCTCTCCTCCAATCAAAAGCCGGTGTACCGCGTCCACGGATCGTGTGTTTTCTTCAAACGTGTGTGGGTCCCACCATCAAAGAAATATCTCCCTCCCCGTCGCACGACACTCATCTCTCTCTCTCCCTCACGAGATCCCTCAGCGGCCTTTCCTCTCCCCTCTCGGTGCCTCCTCTCCTCTCCTCCCTCCGTGCGCTCTCCTATCGGCGCTCGCCCGGTGGCGAGGCCTCGCCGCGACCGGATGCACGACGAGCTCGCGGACGACCCCTACGACGCCGTGGCTTGGACGGGCGCCATGGAGCGCACCTTTGCTCGGATGGACGACGAGGTCTCCTCCACCGCTGCCCCCGCCCCTCCACCTCGTGCCGCCGTGACGCGCACAAGTGCGACCACGTGGGGTCCACGGCCAGATCCAGCCATGGCGCGGGTTGGCGTGGGCGGATCCGGTGGGGCCGTGGCACGAGGGGCGGTCTCTCCGGCGGTGCAGGAAGGCCGACGGGTGGCGATGGCGGCCGAGTCCGTCCGACGGGGGCAGGGCGGGCGGATCCGCGCCCCAACGCCGGTAGCGGTGACGCACGAGGCGGATCCGATCGCGCCCTCTTCCGGTGATGGCGGCGACGCGCCGGGCGGGCGGATCCGGCTGCGTCCCCTCCTTCCACCCTTGGCGGCGGTACCGGCGACGGCAAGTGACGTGTGAGGGCGGCCGGATCTGGCCGCCCCATCTCTCCGGCGGCGCGGGAAGGTCGGCGGGCGGGGCTGGCTGCACGAGCCGGCCCGGGCCGCCCGTGGGCTTTTTTTTTGTTTGCCCATGGAATAGTACCGGCGGGTGATGTTTTCACCCGCCGTTACCATGTTTTCTTTAGCGGCGGTTTGCGATTTTGCGCCGGTAATATCTTCCTTTTTAGCTACGAAGACGTAGCGGCGGGCCGACATACCCGCCGCTATAGCGGGTTTTGGCCCGCCGCTATAGTGTTCTTTTCCTGTAGTGTTTGGAGGTCTCAATCAAAAATTTCACTCCAGCAAACCCTCTAAAACGGCATCTATTTTCCATACCCCACCAAATCCCACATCTAAACCTCTATTCCTGAAAACCCTCCAAATTACCCTCTAAAACGTGAGACCCATCACTTTTCCTTTCTTTTCTTTTCTTTCTTATTCTTCTCTCTCTCCCAACCGGCATGGCTGCCAGCCTCCTCCAGGCGACCGGCCGTGTCGCCGCCGGCCTCCTCACCTTGACCACGTGCTTCGGTAGGCTCGCCGCGCCTCCTTCGCACCCTCCTCTTTGCCGCTTGGTCGTGCACCGCCTCTTCCTTGCTGCCCCGCGCGCTCCTGCGACCTCCTGGCCCGTCGGATCTAGCGCTTGCGGTCGGAGGAGAAGCTTAAGGATCTGGCAGCGCCTGCTACTGTCTTGAAGTGGTCGAAGCGGCGGTCCCTCGCGGTACTGTTGTTGCGGGTCCATGCGGTGCCGCTAAATCGCCGGCGGCGGCGGGTCCTCCGTCCGGATGGTCAGCGTCGGCTGAGAATGGTACCGTGCTTGTTTCACCAGCTACGGCAGCGGATCGGCGCACTACTTCAACACCTCGCCGTCGATGCGGATGGAGGTGCATTGTGCCAAGTGGCCCTGACGGCGATGTCGACACGCTTAGCGAGATCGCTCCACCCTGGTTTGTCTTTCCCATTCCACCTTGGCTCACCCGCTATCCGACCTATGTTGCGTCGCTAGCCTTCCTCCCGACGCCCGGCCGTGTCTCGCAACGGTATGCTCCGGCCAGGCGCCACCATCCTCGAGCAAGACACGTAGGAGATTCGCATGGCTGGCAGGAACTGATGGAGATGATTTTTTTGCTGACAAGTGGGTCCCACCAAAAATGCAGGCTCGAATTTATATGCCCCACTGGAGTTTTGAGAGATTTACATGACCCTAAATTTTTGAGATAGACATCCAAATTCCATTTGGAGGCTGAGCTTTCCATGCTCGTGCTGGAGTTGCTCTAACTGCTATACACATGTTAACCGACTAGCTAATAATGGCCCATGAATGTATTATTATCAAAAGTGAATCACGATACTACCAGTGCGCCGTGAACTTTGGTTTTTCTTCGGCATTATTATATAGTAAACATAGCCCTCGATCGGTCATCACAAATCTCATCACTGCACTCCATTATATTAGTATTATTACTAGTGTCAGCCCGGATGTTGATTAAAAGGTTAAAATTTGCTAGAGGGCACTATGTTTTATAAAAACAAGATCTTTTTGCTCTAGGACACTGAAACAAGTTTCATTTACTGTAGGATACTGTCAGCAGCAAATGAATACTATCCTACAACAAAGGTCACAATTAAGGAGTGTCCAGCAGAAAAGATAGGCAAAGGAGCATGTCGGACCACACGTCAAAGCACCGTGTACGATCGAGTTAACTAGAGGGTCGGCTTGTTATAACGGGTACTTGAGTATTATTCTAACGGCAGAGTATATTAAAGTTAATGTGCACCGGCAGCATTTTCCCACGCACTGCACACGAGATGGAATCTTGAGCAACCCTCCAAAAGGTGCCAATTAAGCATCCGCCTTTTGTATAGGGGATCTTCCAACGCGCACAATTTGGTCAGAAAAAGGATCTCAAAGCTAGCACAATATACTTCACCAATTCGCACAATGTATATTGTGCTCCGACACACAGGCAGCCACAGAAAGAGCGATTAGTTATCTAGACGCGTGCTTACAGCTGCTTAACCACAAACAAGTGTGGATAATCTGGCGTGTGCCACATCACCGACACGCTTACTCACCACCGACACCGACTCCTCCGCCCGCTCCCCACTCAACCGTCACCGTCCGCCACCGCCTTCCTCCTCAACGTTTGTGCCACCGCTTGCGGTGGAATTAGGACACATATATTAAGTATGTAGTGTCGCAGTAGTAGTAGCAGCACTTAAAAAATTTGCGATCTGATTTGGGGTCGCCTTCCGTCAAAAGATTTGCCTGCTTGCCCGATTATGCACCACTCCAAAAATCTTTGCCAAAATCCTGCAGCCGCGGATGACCAATGGCGGGTCGTGTCCTGGAAAGTGGAACAAGGCGATCAGTCTCCGTGGCGCTGTGCTGCGGTCAAGGATCGTGTGCAATAACGACTGCATCATGCCCAATCCCTTTCTGCGTCATACGGAACGATCCTGCTCTATGTTCCACCGACAGGCTTACTAAGTTTTTGCTGACTTGCTGCTGGCGGCGTGATTAGCTTAATTTGGAGATTAGATTGGTTTGGGTGACTTTGGCAATTAGCAGTAGTACCTGGGGCTGTCAGCTGACACTGACGGCATCGGGTAGCCTTGGTTTCAAGTCTGGACACGTGTGCACATATGATGCGAATGTTTTATATCAGCCATAAAACTTCTTCATCAATATATCCCATGAAAAAGAAAGACAACTTGATCTGGAAATAATGGCACCAAATTCTTGAAATAATTTAAAATTGCACTTAAAGTACATGGATCCACGCTCACTCGGTGCAGGAGGGAAGAAGAGTGAAATTGCTCCGGTCGCCGCTGCTCTCTGTGGCTGCTAGATCATTGAAGATCGGCCGGAACAGCAACGCATGCTCAGGCAAATGAATGAACTTGGGTCAAAATTAAAGTGGACCGAGGTTGGCTCATAATTGGGCCGAATTCATATCTAACACAGAAATCCTTATACGGGCTCAGGCCTCACGAATTCATAGTTGGGTTGAAGCCTATTGTAGTAATAGTACTCACAATGGCCTGGGCTCTCATCTTTATACCAAAATTAGGAAGGCATTGATGGCTTCAACTTCAAGAAGAGCACCGAATGGTCTGCAATTTCAAAGTCAAATTTGGTTGTCGGAAAATAAAATTCTCAGTTGATGAACCGACACCTGAACTATATATATTGGACCACAAAACTATATTCAACACCAATGTAACAACTCTCAGAAAATAAATGCATTTCATGTCATCATGAGCATTTCATCATATTACATTTATGAAGATATTAAAGTTTGTGTTAAGAAAATGCACATAAAATATCAACTAGCTAAAAGAATAAAGGAAATTGTTAAAAAGAATGTAAATACGAGGAAAATATATGTTTAACATTTTCTATTGCTCAAACATCATAAATAAAGATTTATAAAAATCCCTTGAAATTATTTTGCCTTGTAAAAATATTTACAAGAAATAAACAAAGATTCTTTTGTTAATTTAACTATGAATTTTTAATCCAAAAATGATTTGGAATCTTAACCTAGACTTAATAGGAAAAATGCCTAAAATACTTTCATTTACACCCATGATTTTTTGGGTATTTTTGGAGCACCGAAGGTTACTTTTTAATTACGCGAAAGGCCAAGGACGTTTTTGCAAAATGACCGGGCTCGGCCTACAGAGCGAGCCTCTCTTCTTCTCTCCTCTCTCTCCCGCGTCTCGGCGCCGCCGCGGCCGCACCGCCTCCCCGGCCGGCCGCCACGCCTCCCGGCCACGCAGCGCTGAGCCACGCGCTGCCGCTCGGCCTCCTTCCTTACCGCCTCCCCGTGGGATAAGACCCCCCCCTGCCGGTGCTTATTTCTCCCTCTCCCTCACCGGTTCTCTCCCCGCCATTGCCGCCTCTCCGGAGCGCCGCCGCCGGACGCTCCGACCACCCCATCAAAGCCGTCGCGCCGAAAGCTCCGCACCACGTCACCGGAGCTTCCCAAGCTCTTCAATCGACTTGAGCATCTCCACTCCGTCGAGGCGAGGCCGTTCTTCCTTCTCGGGAGTTCACCGTCATCCGTCACCGCGAGCTCAAATTCACCGCCTCAAGTGAGCTATTCGACCTTCTTTTTCTTCCGGGTGGTGTGCAACTAGTTGCTCCATCATCCCGTTTACTCATCATCGAAAGTATTCCACGGGAGCCGTGCAATTGTTAATCTTTTTCACGTCCGGTCGCCGCCGTCCGCCACACGCACGGTGAGCCAACTCTCCGGTCATGCTCATGCTCTTAAGACCCCCGTCGAGCTTGCTCGTGTATTGTAGGAGCTCCCCGCGTCATTTTCCCCAAAGTTGAGCCGCTGTGGCAAGCTCGCGACATGATCGGAGCTTCGCCCGAGCCGTACCTCGCCGCCGGCGTGGCTAGAGTCGAGCTCATGAAAGCGCGTCCATGCCGGGGTGTTCGCTAAGTCGTGTAGATCATTTAGGAGTTCCCGCGACGAGATTTAGAGCACCCGCGACCAAGTCCGGTGGTCGCGCCGCCGTCTCTGTGCGCCGCGGTGGCGCCACACCGCGGCCACACGCGCGCTGGATCGCGTGTGGCCACGTGGAGATCGGGTGTGGCCACTCGTGGCCCGAGCGTATGACACGAAGGGTTTCCAATTTTCAAAAAATTCATAGAAAATTCATTAAAAATCGGAAAAAGGCAAAACCAATTTTGTTAGACTCAGAAAAATAAGGTCTATCTGTTTATGAAAAAAATATTTATTTTGAGTAATTTTATTTCATAGATAGTATTTAATCACTTTCTTTGTGTAAAGAAAAGCTATTATTTTATGTTAATTAAATGTTTAATGAAGAAAAATAATTTAATTAGATGGAGGAGATACTGCAGACGAAATTAATTACTGAAAATTATTATTTTACAAAATTAAACTTAAACTTTATTATTTCATGTGGTTCCAATGTAATTATCCTATTATCACATGTCACTTAAATAATGATTTAATTATTGTTTAATAAACAGAAGTATTTATTAATTACTAAACCTAAGTAATTAGTATTAATGAACTTAATTAATTATTAATTAAGGAACAAGATTAATTAGTAATTAATAACCTTGATTAAGCATTAATTAATGAGCATAACCAATTGCTAATTATCGCTTAATGAACATGCTTAATTATGAATTGTTACTTAACCAATATGATGAGGCATTAATTATTAAATTATTAATTATCGAACAATAATTAATAAAACCTTTGCATAATCTTATCATGTTCATTCATGCATACATGGTTGTGATTCGCAACGCATTGTTGGTCGACCTAGGTTCCGAGGTGATCGAGGTTCTATCCGAGGTCGAGGTAGACGAAGGGAATCTCGAAGTCGACCCACACGCCGAGGAAGCTAACCCCGACTCGTATCAAGGCAAGCCCCGGTGCATCCTACCTATGTTTTTAAATATTTAATTTTATCACATAGTTCGGTTATGCTTGTGCATTAGGTGTTAGGGAATGTTTGATACCTAGTTGCATTATGGTAGGTTTCCGTTTGTTTATACTATACTTGGTACATGTAGCTCAATAGAGGCTAAGCTTAATTCATAGTCGTAACGGTAGATGTTTTAGGGAATCTTAAAGCATGGAGGCTTTAAGGGTTACTGTGTTGACACTAAGATGAATAGAGTGTTAATGAAGTTGAGACCGGACGGGCCCCGTAGGAGAAAGGGCAAGACGGAGATGAGGTCTTGCAAGGTGGTAGCCCCGTCCGTGTCGATCAAGGACCGTACCGTTGTCGGCCTA